>BKZX01020522.1:0-29197 GCA_014362285.1 Fagus crenata
TTTAACTTTTTTTTTTTTTTTTTTTGATATATGATAGTAATTCTAATCTAAACTTACACACACATATATTTTAAGGATCCCAAATATTGAACTCATACCTTCATAGAGGAGTGAGACTTTTTGAGGAGAAGGATTACCACTGGGCCGAATGCTCAAGTGGCCATTGTGTTCTTTAACTATGTTAGAATAAACAAGCTGTGTATATTAAGCCCGAGAACGTACAAAAGGAAGTACTCAAATTTACATGAAAACTCAAATTCAAAAGCAAACATAAAAATTACGATTTACTTGAATGAATGGTTCAAAACCTCAACTGTCAAGTAAAGAATACACCGGACATCTCTCCTTCTCACATAAGAGATATGCCATGCAAGTTAATGAGAAAATAAAAGTGAGATTAATTTTCAGCTTTTCATGTAGGAAAGTAATGAGCAAAGATAATGCAAAGGAAACTCCAACTGCCAACTCAAAAGAGATATATGCCCGCCTCGCCAATTGAACAAAAAGTAAAAGCAATACATGACGGATGGCAAAGTAATCTGACAAAGCTAGGAAAGAACTGGGAATGCCATGTAACGAACACTCAGACCAATAGATGGCCCACCTTCACGCAAAGAGATCGACTTTGTCTTGCAAATTGAAAAAAAAAAAAAAAGTATGCATAATAGGCTGATAGCTCACTGTCTGGTAATTAATCAAGAACCTAAAGCTAGGCAAGAACTCCAAACGCCAAGTAAAGAATAGTTTACCAGACATATCTAACCCTTTCAGAGACGTGATTGCTTGCAAATTTAAGGAAAGTAAAGGGCGGGACTCAAAGTATGAAAGCAATAAATTAAAAGATAAAAGCCAAAAGAATGTAGAACAGAGTATAATTTTCTTCAAGGAGAGGGCTCAAAGTAGGAAAGCAATAAATTAGAAGATAAAGCCAGAAGAATATTATATCAAGGCCTAATCCAATAACCCACTTAGGTATTCGGCCCAGTGGTAATCCCCTTTCCCAAAAAGCCCCACTCCTCTATGAGGGTGTGGGTTTAATCTCCGGGATCTTTAAATATACGTGTATGTGTATTTAGATTAGAATTTCTATTATATATATATATATATATATATAAAAGGCCCAATCCAATACTTGGTATACAAGCATGGCAATTTACTTTTATTGCACTCATGTTAACTATACTTAATGGCTAGTTATTGCATGGTTAATCTCTTATAAATACCTTACTAAAGGCTCATTGTAATACATGTTGTCCTATAGTATATACATGTAGCCATTAAGGGTTTTCTTTCATGGACTTAAGTTGTCAAGTTGAAACATGTAACCCTTGCGCTTCTGCTTTCTCTCTTTACCCTCTACATACTATTGGACATGTATCACACCATTAATGCTTTATATCTCAATATTTAACAGAGTATAATTTTCTTCAAGGACGAGGCTCAAAGTAGGAAAGCAATAAATTAAAACGTAAAGCTAGAATATTATAGAACAAAGGGTATAATTTTCTTCAAGGATGAGGCTCAAAGTAGGAAAGCAAAAAATTAAAAGTAAAAACCAGAAGAAATAGAACAGAGGGTACAATTTTCTTCAAGGACGGGGGTTCAATGAAGGAAAGTAATAAATTTAAAGATAAAGCCGGAAGAATATAGAACATAGAGTATAATTTTCTTCAAAGACGGGGCTCAAAGTAGGAAAGCAATATATTAAAAGATAAAGCCAGTAGAATATGGAACAAGGGTATAATTTTCTTCAAGGACGGGGTTCAATGTAGGAAAGCAATAAATTAAAAGATAAAGCCGGAAGAATATAGAAAATAAAGTATAATTTTCTTCAAAGTAGGAAAGCAATAAATTAAAAGATAAAGCAATAAGAATATAGAATAGATAATATAATTTTCTTGAAGGACGGGGTTCAATGTAGGAAAGCAATAAATTAAAAGATAAAGCCAGAAGAATATAGAACATAGAGTATTCCTTGGATAGAACTGCACGATTTATTTCCAAAATTGGCTTACTTGGAGAAAGTCAGATGCCCTTGGATATCACTCTGCCACTACAAAAAAAAACTGTTTTTTACGGCATGTATTTTGCGTCAACTACAAAGTTGACATAGTAAACTTTAAAATAGGCTTTGGGTATCAACCTAATCATTTTTTACTTTAATTAGGCCCGGGTAGGCGGGTACCAACAAAGCCCAATCTCTTTCTCTCTTTCTTTCATTTAAAAAAAAAAAAAAAAAAAAAAAAAAAAAAAAAACCACAAGTTTTATACGTCAAAACTCAAAAACAGTTTAATAAATAAAAAAATCCCAATTAAAAAAGTTTCGCTTTCTCTCTATTTCTGAGTCTCTGTAGCATCGATCAGTGACTTCGGTCTTCATCTCTCTCTCTCAAGCCTCATGGCTGCCTCTGTAAGTCACAAATCTAACCCCTCTCTCTCTGTCTCGAATCATAGGAAGAAAAAACCCTAGAAATTTAGTCTGTATTTCTTTCTATGGATTTATTTTGTATTTGAAAGCATTTCTTTTCAAGATTCGAGCTAGGTTCTTCATCACGAATCTAATCCCTTTCCGAATTCCAATCATATATTTAACCATGTTTGATTAGATTTTGCATATTTGCGTCTGATGAACTTTGCAGATATAGTGATTTCCTTTCTGATATGATATCCATTCATCTTTGATTTTGATTTTGCAGATTTTCCTTTTTTATTTATTTATTTTTTTTTGTGCCTATTTTCATGGTTTCTGAATTTCTTGAAGTGCCTCTTGGATTTGTCTAGTATGACATATTTCATCTTTTAGGGTTTGTTATAGTTTCATTAGAACTAGGTATAGCTAGCCAGCTTGATTTTGGAACTATGTTGAGGCTGATCTGTATGTATGTGTTAGGTTGATTATCACCTTTTAGAAAATTAGCTCAAATTAAGACCCAGGCAGGAGGACATAGATGTTGGCCACCAAAGACAATATAAGATATGGATATTTCAAATTGGAGCTTACCTTGGGAGAAACAGAAGTAGAGCTTCCCCTTCTTTCCTTAATATGCATGTCATCATTATTATGCTTTAGTTTTTGCACCATGCTGACTGATGTCTCAACCCTTCTATGCTGCTGCTTCTTTTTTGGAGAATCAACAGCTTTACTATGCTCTAAAGACTTGGAGAGAGGATGCATTCTTGGAGCCATTCCATCCTTGTGAATGGCCTTTATTTTGGCAGAGAGTTTTGGCAACTGCTTCTGAGCTACAGGGATATCAGCCCCTGGAGAGACAAGCCAGGTTTCCAAATGTGTAGATTTTTGCTCTTTGTTTAAAGAAGACACCATATCAATAGAGTTCACATTATTCGTCATCCTAAAGTCATTTTCAGGAGAAAGGTCCAAAAGAACAGTATTAAAAGGCTGTATAAGATTTTATGTTTCCCCTTTAAGGCTTCCAGAACCCAAAAATTCTTCTTCTTCCTGGCCTTCCATAATTCTTTTATTTTCAAATATTTTAACTTGTGTAGCTTTAGAAGCATCATGAACATTCCTAACCTCTAATGGGCAACATCTGGCATCGAGATTTGCTCTACTTCCGAGATGTAAATCATTTAATTTTGCTTCTTCGCACACAACTGGATGATCCAGAATGGTATTTGGAAGAGCGGGTCCTGGATCAAGCTCACATGCCATTATTGATCTAGTCGCCTTCCTTTGCAGAAATATGCTTGCATTAATATCACCTTCTACATATTCCAGGTTCTTTAGTTTACAAGTTAATAGACCAGCACTGGATTTGGCAAACATGGAGGGTGTGAGCTTCAACTGATTCACCAGTGCTGACATGTCACCTGGCTGCATATTTATGCTCCTACTGATGAAGTCACCTGCCTAGCTGCTATAGGAAAAATTTTATTTGTAAGGTTGATTTTTTAAATAATTACAAAGCGCAAACAAAATGTAAAAGCTGCTACTGTCAAGCAATTTTTGTTACTTATGGTTCATTCCTGTTAATAGGTTGCTTGGTTGGTGGTCAATTGATGAAGTCGAGAGGAACAAGCTTGACTGTATAGTGCTGGAGATTCTGGGTCAGTATTTTCTGTACTACAGATTAGTACCTTTTTTACGGTATAACTTTATTTGGGAAATCTTCCTTGTGTGCTTGGCTGTTCACTTGTCAGAGCAACTTAGCCTCATTTTTTCTATGTTGAGGTTCTAAGGATTGAAGTTGGTGTGTTGTTAATATTTCATCTTAGTTAATGCTTGTACACGGTAGATATTATTGCTTAATATTCATGCCATGCATAACACGGCTTTTAGACTAGCCACTTTCCAATATCTATATGATTGACTAAGCCGGTTTTGTATTAGAATGTTGCCTTCATTTTTCAGGAAGAAAATCCTTTACCTTCCATGTCACTAAAAGAATTTATTAAAAGCTTTCTAAACTAGCAAACAATGTGGTTCTGCCATCTTGGAGTTTGTGAAGAATGTCCAAAAATTTTCATTTCCAATTGTTTGAATTGATTAGTGGACACAACCACAAGAACAGATGATCACTTTATTATATATATATATATATATATATTTTTCACTAGCTAGTCAAGTGTCACATTGTGTGAAAATTACTAAGTAGGTTGCTTGTAGTGTTCTTTCTAGTAAAAATATCTCATGTCCACCCTCCTCCACTGGGATCTGCAGAACCCCTTTTACTTTTTGTCTTCATAACTTCATTGGACAGTCGCGAAAGATTATATATTTGTATTAAAAAAAAATATGTTTACTTATATAATTTAAGCAATGTTCTCACTTATATTTTTGTATAATTGTATTACCATAGGGGGGCCACCAGCCAACTAGCAGGCCTTCCATCACCGACATAGGTGGGAGGAGGTCTCTAAGTCTAGAAGGTGGTCAGTTTTTTCACCGTTAAGGGTAGTCATGGGGGTTAACAGGTTTTTTTACGTAGAATCAAAGGCCTTTGAGATTGTTAAAAACACAACTGAGTTGAGTATTATAGAACGTAGCAGAAACCATTTTAGTAGCGTCACTATGGGTCTTGCAGCAGCCTTATGGCTTCGTGATGTTTTACAGGAGGTGGCCAAGATGTCCAATGATAAGAATCTCTTTCGGTCTTTCCGAGAGGGTAACAAGATTTTTGTGCTTCAAAAACAAAAGAATGGCAAAGGGAGATTTGTAATCATCACAACATTGGGGGATACAAAGAGTAAAGGGTGCGTGATTATACCGGAAGGGAGAGATTCCAGTGGATGGAACGGAGTGAGGCAGGAGATCAGTGGCATAATGGATGAACATGTCCATGGGCAACGTGAAGTTTCTAAAAGCTGGCCAGAAAAACGACACTTAATGGAGCAGGGCACGAGGGAAACCTGCACATTTAAAGAGGCTGTAACGCAAGGGGAGTTGCCAAGAAAATCGATCGGTAATGCTGGCCTTCAGGGAGAATCGAGTCAACTCTATGCCCAAGAGAAAACACAGGTTCCGGTGGGGATAGAGTCGGTTCCGGTGTGGGGGAATGGAGTGGCTAAGGCGGCGGCTTCACAAACCGGTGTATCTGAAGGGGTTGACAAAGGAAAGAAACCAGCAGATTTTTTGGGAGAGATCCCGAAGATTTCGCAATCGTCTTAGTCGTTAGTTGAGAAGTTGACTCCCCATATGGATAATATTGATCTTGCCAGCTCAAATATAGATACGGGACTGTTACAATTTTCCCTTACAATTCAAATTGAACGGGGCCTTAACGGCATTTGGGGTGTTAAGCATGCTTCAATTGGGCCACAGCAAAGCCCAAATGAGCAAGAGGTTAATATTCCCAAGTCCACCACTCATGAAACGGGACCTGATAGCACGGACCAAAATAACATTCACTTGGGCTTTGCGAAACCCAATAGAGCCCGGGCACGTGCTCAAAGGCCCAAGCGTGTCCACAGGCCCACAAGACAGAAATGGGCATGGCGTCCCAAACCCAGATCGCACACGGGCTCTTCTCGACCCGGTTCTGCTACGATGGGGCCCGCGATGACTCTAACACCTCATATTCCCGAGTCTCCTCCTCCGAGTCTCGAAAACTCCAAGTCTGATGTGAGCTCTTCCCAGGCGGTGCCGATCACGGACATAATTCCTCATCCCAACGAGGTTGTCACGCGCACGTGGGGTACGTCGTCCGAATGGGTTTTAGAGTTACGAGGCGGGAGAAGGTTATCCATACCGGTATCGCTTCTCCGACCGCAATTGGGCGAATTTCAAGCACCAAAGCCGAGGCTTCCAACTGGGTTGGGGGAGGCGAGTGGTGGTGGGGAACTCCTTGGGCTTTCGAGTGAGTACAGTGGGGAGGAGGGTGATGATGAGGGTGTCTCTGTATGGGCTGACTCGGAGTTCTCTATGGGGGACGGAGCGGTTGCTTGTTGGGATGGGGAGGAAGTTCCTCTGGAGGTGCTTCCATTAGCTTCAGTGGTTCCTCCAGAAGGGGTCAGTGCGTCTAAGTTATTAATGATGGGGGAGGCAGAGAAGGACCTTCCCCCCTCTGATTGGGTTATGGGGAAATATCAGCACTTTGGTGATTTTGTGGGGGCTTCGTATGAAGGGTACGAGGAGGAAGTCCTCACCCTCCTAAAGTCCATTGATGCTCGGCGTACTAATTCTGAAAAGGGGGAGGTAGTTCCTGATATCACTGTTCGTTCCGGGAAAAAAGGGAGCAGGGAGTTAAAAGGTTTGGTTAGTACCATCAATTATGATACTGGTTCATCTCGTAGCAGGAGCAACAATAGGGAGAGGGCCTTGATGTTGTCCAATGAATGTTAAAATTCTCTCTTGGAATGTTCGCGGGCTTAATGATAGGGATAAGAGGATCCAAGTTAGAAGTCTTATTAAGCATTGGGGTGCTGATGTTATTTGCTTGCAGGAGACTAAAATAGAACTAGTATCTAGAAGACTTGTTCGGAGTCTGTGGGGGATACATCATGTGGACTGGATTTTTTTGGGATCAATAGGGGCTGCTGGGGGTGTTCTGCTGATGTGGGATCGAAGGGTGGTGGAGAAGATTGATGAAGCTGTAGGAGATTATTCGGTCTCATGCAGATTTAGGGGTGTTGTTGATCAGTTCGAATGGGCTTTCTCTGGGGTCTATGGACCCCAAACTGACAGGGAGAGGTCCTTGATGTGGGATGAGCTGGCAGGTCTGGCAAGTTGGTGGGGCATCCCATGGTGCATTGGCGGTGATTTTAATGTAACTCGTTTCCCTACGGAGCGATTAGGGGGTGAAGCTTTCACTCCAGCCATGCAAGAATTTTCGGAGTTCATCTCTCACCTTGGGCTTATGGACATTCCTTTGGAAGGAGGTACGTATACTTGGTCTAATAATTGTATTGATGCCTCTATGTCTCGTATTGATAGATTCTTGTACTCCACGGATTGGGAGGAGCATTTCCCAGCTATTCATCAAAAGCGCCTATCTAGACTCTTATCAGATCATTACCCTATCATGCTGGAGTGTGGAGACTTCTTCAAAGGTAGGCGGCCTTTTAGGTTCGAAAATATGTGGTTGGGATCGGTTGGGTTTGTGGATAAGGTGAAAGGGTGGTGGGAGTCTTATCACTTTGAAGGGACTCCCAGTTTCATCCTGGCAAGGAAATTGAGAGCCCTTAAGATGGATCTGAAACAATGGAATGCGGAGGTTTTTGGCAATGTTCTAAATAGGAGGAGGCAGGCTATGGCTGACCTCAATGAGCTGGATGTGGAGGCAGAAGTTCGGCCCTTAACTTCTGAAGAGATAACTCGGAAATTTCGTCTTGTGGAGGAATTAGAGCTGTCCTTCTTGCAAGAGGAGATAAGTTGGCGTCAAAAATCTCGAGCTCTTTGGTTACAAGAGGGAGATAAGAATACTAAATTCTTTTACCGTATTGCTAATTCTAATCGAAGGTCTAGCTCTATTTCCTCTTTGATGATCAATGGAGAGATGTCTTCGGACAAGGAGGCTATCTCATCTAGCATTTCTCAGTTTTATCAGGATTTATATTCTGAAGGAGTGTCCAGGACGCCATTTCTTGATGGTCTGGAATTCTCTATGATTTCAAATGAGGACTCAACCTGGTTGGGAAGACCTTTTGAAGAGGAGGAAGTGCTAGGTATTATTCAAGGCTTTAATGGGGACAAGGCTCCGGGCCCAGATGGTTTTTCTATGGCATTCTTTCAGGCATGTTGGGTCATTATTCAATCGGATGTTATGGCTGTTTTGAGGTATTTCCAGGAGGTTGGCTCTTTCGAAAAAAGTCTTAATGCCACATTCTTAGCCCTTATACCTAAAAAGGTGGGGGCTGTAGAGGTTAAGGACTTTCGCCCTATTAGCCTGGTTAGTGGGATGTACAAGATCTTGGCTAAGCTTTTGGCTAACAGGTTGAGGATAGTACTTCCTAAGATCATATCATCATCTCAGAATGCCTTTGTTCAAGGAAGACAAATATTAGATTCAGTTCTTATAGCTAGTGAATGCTTGGATAGTAGATTGAAACAAGGGGTGCCTGGCGTTTTGTGTAAGCTGGATGTGGAGAAGGCTTATGACCACGTGAATTGGGGGTTTCTTCTCTACCTACTCCGAAGGTGTGGCTTTTCTCATGTTTGGATATCTTGGATTCGTTTTTGTATCTCTACGGTTCGATTTTCTATTCTCATCAATGGCTGCCCGAGTGGGTTCTTTGCGAGCTCGAGGGGTTTGAGGCAAGGGGATCCCCTATCCCCGTTACTTTTCGTTATTGTTATGGAGGCCCTTAGTCGGATTATGGATCGAGCTATTAATGGTGGTCTTTTTTCTGGATTCATGGTCGGCTCCCCTCAGTCTCAGCAAGTTTTGATTTCCCATTTACTTTTTGCTGATGACACATTAATTTTTTGTGATGCGGACCCGACTCAATTGGCACACTTGAGGTCGGTTTTTATATGGTTTGAGGCAGTTTCTTGTTTGAGGATCAATTTGGGTAAGTCCGAGATGGTTCCTGTGGGGGAGGTTTCTAATTTGGATGCTTTAGCTCTCATCTTGGGTTGTAAGGTGGCGCCTCTCCCAATGAAGTATCTGGGTTTGCCTTTGGGAGCTCCTTTTAAGGCGAAGTCAATTTGGAATCCGATAATTGAGCGTATGGAGAAGCGTTTAGCAGGTTGGAAGCGCCTCTATTTATCAAAAGGAGGGAAGGTGACCTTAATTAAGAGCACTCTTTCTAGTTTACCCACTTACTTTCTCTCTCTTTTCCCCATTCCGGCAGGGGTGGCTCATCGGTTAGGAAAAATTCAGAGAGATTTTCTCTGGAATGGCTTGGGGGAGGAGACAAAATTTCATCTGGTGTCTTGGTCTAAGATTTGTGAGCCTATCCAGCATGGAGGGTTGGGGATAAAGGATCTTCAACGATTTAATAGGGCTCTCTTAGGCAAATGGTTGTGGCGTTATGGTACGGATCGGGATGCTCTTTGGAGACAAGTGGTGGCTGCTAAATATGGCAACAGCTGGGGGGATTGGTGTTCTAAGGAAGTTAAGGAGTCCTATGGGGTAAGTTTATGGAAATCAATTTATAGAGGATGGCCTTCTTTCTCGAAATTCTTATTCTTCGTGGTGGGGGATGGTTCTAGGGTGAGATTTTGGCATGATCGGTGGTGTGGGGATTGTCCATTAAAGGAAGCCTATCCTGAGTTATTCTCTATAGCTCTTGATAGAAATGCGTCGGTGGCTGATCTTATGTCTCGGGTTAATGGTATGATTCACTGGGATGTGCTTTTCACTAGGAGTGTGCAAGATTGGGAGTTGGAATCCATCTCTTCTTTTATGGACCTCCTATACTCTACTACGGTGAACGGAGAAGGGGAGGATAAGTTAAGCTGGGGTCAGCCGAATTCTAAGCCCTTTTCTGTCAAGCAATATTACAGGTTGTTGAGCTCTCATGCCTTTCGGTCTTTTCCTTGGAAGAGTGTGTGGAAGTCCAAGGTTCCGCCTAGAGTGGCTTTCTTTTCTTGGACTGCCACCCTAGGGAAGATTTTGACTATTAATAATCTTCGAAAACGGGGCCTTATTTTGGTGGAATGGTGTTGCTTGTGCAAGGAGAGTGGGGAAAATCCTAACCATCTTTTACTCCATTGTAAGATTGCTCGTGAGCTGTGGGATTTGGTGCTTGGCATGTTTGGGGTTCATTGGGTCATGCCAAGGACTGTTTTTGATCTTTTCTCCTCTTGGCAGGGGTCCTTTGGTACTCGGCAGAATTCTATGGTGTGGAGGGCTGTCCCTCATTGTGTTGTTTGGTGTTTATGGAGGGAAAGAAATGCTCGTCTTTTTGAGGATTCTGAATTGTCCATTCCCGATTTAAAGATTCAGTTGTTTCATTTTTTGTATGAGTGGACTAAGGGTTTGAGTGGGCTCTCCATCAACTCTCATGCAGAGTTGCTGGAGCTTTGTATTCTTTGATTTTCTTTGTCCTTTTGTATACTCCTAGTATACTGGGACCTTTCTAATAAAGTTTTCATTACTTATCAAAAAAAAAAATAATTGTATTACATTGATGTAAAATTGTAAATGATGACTAGTACATCATTTTATTTTTATTTTTTATTACTATAATACTATACATAGTTCATTAAGTCAAAGTGTATTCAATGTATATATATATATAAATAGATAAGTTTATATAAATGATTAATGCTTTATTTTTTCCTCTTATTACTCTTATACCATACATAACTCATTAAATAAGAATATATTTAAAATATATGTTCATATAAATAGATAAGTAAATTTCTTTAATATAAACCTTCATTATTTTCCAAAAACAAAACTCTTTTTTTTTTTTTTTTCTTGCATTTGGAGAAATAGAAATATAAACATTATTCTTTTCCTAGAAGAAAGAATAGATACAGATTTCATAGTTAAGAGTTACACATCTTTATTACATTTATTATCTATGAATAATAAGTTTTTCTTTTTACTTTTTATTATTGTTACATTTTCATATATAAGTTTAGGCATATAAAGTCACATTTCTTATTTAAATTTTTCTATTTGTATACTCTTAACGGTGTAATTTCCGAATTATCTAACAAAAATTATTGATCTAAAATGTTTAAAAAATATCAATTATGATTAGTATGATTTAAAAGATAGTTTACAACTTATAAACTAATTGGGCGAGAAAAATTATTTGGAATTATGTAAAGACTAACTAAATATAAATATTATTGTTATATATGAGAAAATAACATATATTAAATCATATTAAAGTGCGTCCCCCATGTGACTGTGGGAAAATCCGTTAAGGGTTGCAAAGCCCAAGAAACGGCAGGCCCACAAAGACAAAGCCTTGAGAAAAGTAAAGGAAGGAGGGTTGGGCCCAGAATCTTAAGACTTCCAAAGAGGACAATATTGAGTAGTGCACCAGAGTATCAGAGCGAGGGTGTCACAATTACAGTACACTTGTGTTTTATATATTCTTTTACCATGAGCCTTCGTCCTTTACCTTTGTTCAATTTGCAAGCAATGAAGTCTTTTTTACAAAGGTTAGCTGTCTGGTAAAGTATTCTTTTTTTTTTTTGATAAGTAATTGTTTCATTAGAGTGAGATCTTATTATTCTTGTCTTTTACAACCAACTCGATCCTTTTTCCCTTGGAAGAGCGTGTGGAGATCAAAGGTGCCCACTAGAGTGGCCTTCTTTACATGGAATGCGGCCTTGGGGAAGATTCTCACAGTTGACAATCTCCGTAAACGAAGGGTGGTCATTGTAGATTGGTGTTGCATGTGCAAGGATCACGGAGAGTCCGTCAACCATCTGTTGCTGCACTGCTCTGTAGCCCAGGAGCTATGGGAGTTGATTTTCTCCATGTTCGGGGTTGCTTGGGTGATGCCGAGGGGTGTGGTAGACTAGCTATCCTGCTGGTCTATCCAGTTTGGTAAAACTGAATCTGCTGCTATTTGGAAGACCATCCCTCATGTTCTCATGTGGTGCATATGGCGTGAGCGGAACAATAGGACCTTTTCGGGGGAGCAGCAATCAATCTCAGCTTTGAAATGTGCCTTTCTACAGACTCTTTATGAGTGGTTGAAGGCTTCTAACTTAGTTTGTTGTAATTCCTTATCTGAAATGATTGACAGTTGTGCTGTTGGGAGCTAGCTTTGTATGTTGCTGCTCTGTATACTTTCCGTATTCATGGCTTTCTTTCTTTAATGAAATATTTACTTATCAAAAAAAAAAAATTGTTTCATTAAAAAAGAGAAAGACTATGTACACAGGAAGTGTACACAGCACCATCATACAGAAGGAAATAGCTCAACAGCACATTTGTCTAACATTTCAGCTAATGAATTACAATGAACTAAGTTAGATGCCTTCAACCACTCGTATAGTGTCTGTAAGAAAGAAGATTTCAGAGCTGGGATTGAGAGCTCCTCCCCCACAAACACTCTATTATTCCGCTCCCGCCATATGCACCACATAAGACAATGAGGGATGGCCTTCCATATAGCACCAGCCTCAGATTTGCCAAACCTGTCAGACCAGCTCGATAGTAAGTCCACCACTCCCCTAGGCATCACCCAAGTAATCCCAAACAAGGAAAAAATCAGAGACCAAAGCTCCTGAGCTACAATGCAGTGTAGAAGTAGATGGTTAACAGACTCGCTATGATCCTTGCACATGCAACACCAATCTACAATGATGACCCTTCGCTTTCTAAGGTTGTCAACTGTGAGAATCCTTTCCAAGGCCGCTGTCCATGTAAAAAAAGCCACTCTGGTAGGCACCTTTGCCTTCCATACACTCTTCCAAGGAAAAGAGGACCGGGAAGGCTGTGATAGAAGCGAATAATAAGACCTTACTGTGAAGATCTTTCGACTTGATGGCCTCCAACACATCTCATCTACGCTCCCCCTACGAATGGGATAGGAATATAGGAGCTCCATGAAGGCAGACACCATTTCCAGTTCCCAATCCTGAAGTTGTTGCATAGCTTTAGGTTCTCGAATCCATGTACTTCTTTGATTTGCAAGACAAAAAGACTATTTGCGTGAATGTGAGTTATCTGCTGTGCTGGTACAGTATTCGTTACTTGGCATTCGGAGTTCTTTCCTCGCTTTATAATCTTCTTGATTGATTATTTTCCAATACGCGATGTCTTGCTATTACTTTTTCTTCAATTTGCAAGGCAAGTCTCTCTGTGCTGCACGAAAACTATTCTTTACTTGGCAATTGGAGTTTCCTGCCTTTATCTTAGTTGATTACTTTCCTGTATGCATGCATGAAAGCTGAAAATAACTCTCTTGCTGTTATTTTCTCTTTAACTTACAAGGCATATCTCTTTTGTGCGAGGGGGAGATGTCTGCTGGTATTCTTTACTTGGCAGTTGAGGTTTGCCATGTCCATTAGTAGTGAGCTCTCTTTCTCTGATTTTGCTCATCCACACTTTTTAAAACAGAGTAACCAACTTAACTTTTACCAACGGTGTCAATTTCAGTCCATAGTTTTTTTCAATTCTTACGTGAATATTAATGTTTGGATTAAGGATTTATTTGGAATCCAAATAGGGATTAGGATTTTATTTATTTAGTTTTATAATAGATTAGGATTTTATTTTGAAAAGTTTGACCCACTAAATTAAGATATCGTGATAAGAGCTTTGTAGCTCAACTGACACTTCTTGATGTTTTTAAAAGAAACATCCAACAAAACAAAAAATTATAGAAAATGTTTACCCTTTAAAATGATAGAATTTTTTTTATTAAATTTGTTTTATCTAGAAAATGTCTACATTTTTCAAACTTGGATCAAGCATGTGAAAGGTTTAGTGAAAAGAACCAATAGTTTGAATGACATAAGTATGAGTTTTATTTTTGTTGTATTTGATCTTGTTGGAGATTTCAAATTTTAAATTATTTTTGGAGAGATATCTTTGGGAGAATAGTTTTTTACTTTTTAAGGCTAAACTTTATGGACATGCAAACGTTATCCCGTGTTTGGCTCATATAATTGGATTCGAGCATGACATCTCATATTTTACATTCAAAGGATAAGAGGGAAGAAAATGATTCAAAACTTTACTCTCTTTTTTTCTTTCTTTTTTTGACAACAAGAAAGCTCCTAACCCACTTAGTGGGACTGAGATGAACCTGAAATACATACTTGCATTAGTCCCAAACCATGGGCCTAGGGTTATTTCATGACTCAAAAGTCAAAACACAAGATCTCGTATTATAACACACCAATGAGACTTTCATTCAAGCCATGCCAATGTTGGACAATTGAAAACTTTTCACTTTGAACCACCAAATCCTCTATCCAAAATGAAAACAAATCCTTAGTCCCACTATAGACATATTTCGTGTGTTTAATTTTTAATTTATTTATTTATTTTTGTGATTGCTTCAGTAATAACAACATGTTATTCTTTTTTTTTTCTCCCTATAGTACCCAAAATAGGTGACATGGAGAGAAAGTATGTTAAAACAAAAGTTACCAATTTATTTATTTATTTCCTTATACTTTCTCTATATAAATTATAAGCTAATATATTGTTTTTGTCCTTAAAGTTTGCATGAATTTCATTTTTCATCTTCATCCCTAAACTTTAAAATTTTCATTTTACATTCTTAACTACTGAAAGTGTTACTATTTTCTCCTTAAACTTTTGATTTTTTTTTTTTTTTTCACCCCTGAACTATGGATTTTTTTTTTTTTTTTTTTTTTTCATCCTTATTTTGACCTCTAAACTACTGAAAAACTCTCTAAATATTTTAAGGACAAAAAACAATATTTAGGGATGAAAAACAAAGTTCATACAAACTTTAGGGATGTAATTAATATTTTTACTGTTGTGCAGTCATTGGGTAATGAGGTTGCTAGATCCTTCACTTGTGACAGGTATGGGTCGTATGTACGTGAAGGTGGCTTCTAGGCTGAGGGATTGATGCAGGCTATTGAGAGAATGGTTTGTGTTTAGAAGGAAAGGTTAGGATGAGAGTTAATTCAAGTGGTTTCTAGGTGATACAATACCTTTGCATAGAGAAACCCATCTCTAAAGGAATAGCTCTAAGGCTTTCACAAAATTCATCTATCATTCATTCATTATGAGTTTGAATACAAGGTAGCCAGTTTATATACTTGGCTTGCTGAATTATAATTGGCTAATGCATGTTGCATGCCTATTGGCTGCTAGCTTAACAAATAACTAACTCTAACTACTAAAGCTCAAGTTATTATAACAGGTATATAACTAACTTGGCTATCCAACTACTTATCAAGAAACTACTTATCAATTGACTAACTTTCAAAGCTGCTTGAGATGCTCCTGCATCAGGGATTTCTGATGAGGAGTGTGTTTGAAGGGTGAGAATCATGTGGATATCTTGTATATGAAGCCCCATGTAAATTTGAGTCAAATTCCGTATGTTTATTTCTCCTTTGTATTCTTGAACCTATTATTGTAAAAAAAAAAAAAAAATGGTTAGTTGAATGTAAATATGTTTTGAAAAAAGAATGTTCATTTATTTAAACCAAAAGGATACTTCTTGCATTCTAAGCATGTTCGTTATCTCAACTATGTAGGACTATAGGAGGATTCTTTATTCTTATAAAATTTCACCTGTCTTTCTTTTCCTCTTTGTAACCTATTAGCATAACTAATCTTGCAGGTTCTCTTCCTATACTAAAATGTGATTGCTATATGTTCTACATAAACATGAGTTGGTTTTCTTTAGATACATCAGCAATATACCAAGTTATCATCATCCTAGCCATCTTTTTCAATGGCTACCATCTTTGTCCACACTATACAATATAATCCACAATATTAAATTATAAATTGGGATAAATTGTTGTTCTAAATATTAAATCAACAACTGCATCTATTACCATAAAAGGATCTCTAATATACATGTACAACATGGTCTGATAATCTCAAATTATACGTAGAGCTAGAAAAAAGTCTAGGCCTCTGAAGTAAATGCATTCAAGTAAAAATGGCTTTGCATTACTCATGCAGGAAAATGATAATCAAGTAGTTATTACTTATTAGTTACATTTCAGAGCCACTTGGAGGATCAAATGTTTCAAGAAGAAAGAGCCTATGTGGCAAAAAATTGCAAGAAAGAGAATTTTTTTTTTTTTTTTTTTCTTTCCAATTTTATATCTTTGTGTGGGATATATATAGGATGTATAATAAAATATTAGGAAGAGACAGAATTCAGTAACCCATTTTCTCATCAAGGCCAACCTCTTTTTCGAGAATCGAGATAGTCATAAAGAGTCTTACAAGATTGAATAGGAACCCATCTGAACCATGTTTTGCCATCAAGGAAATTGAGACAGGAAGATCATCAGACAACCCTAGTGGTATGATCAACTGTAGATATGCAGAAGCAAATTACAAGGCTTTCCAAAGTTCTAAACATAAACAAGCAAGAGAAAAGTAAGATTGCTATGTCACATAGAGAACCTGGCAAATCCAGATGCTGATGCAAACGACTGCAAGCTAAAAGTCCTATAACAAAAATTTTCCGATAGACTTGGATGGTTTTGTAACTTTGACGGAGGCCCCATAACTGTGGGAAGTGCTAGGACACAAAAATCCTGAATAATCTTCATTTTTAGTCAAGCTGCTGAAAAGTTGAATTAATAAATGAGAGATGGTGTCATTATTTTTGCTACTATAGGATTGCTTGTGACAGGAAAGGGAGAGGAGAGGCAGACATGTTACATACTTCCTAAAAGTTGCTCAATTTTGAAAGAAAACATGGAGTTATAACCGTATGCCATTTTTTTTTTTTTTGGTAATTGAGAAACTCTCATTAACTAAATAATAAAAGAGGTTTCGGGGCAGAGCTGGTTAACATACAAACCAACACTATCCGAATTAAAAACATTTAGACTCTCCACAGGAGGAGTTAGAAAAGTCTCAAACACAACAACTTGACTCGTTCCTCTTCTTGCTAGAGCATCCGCGCATCTATTGGCTTCCCTATAGCCGTATGCCACTCTCACTACCCTCACCAGTCTTCACAAATTTAAGTGGAAGATATTCAAAATTCTATTTGGTACTTGTGGAAAGAAGACAATGAAAACCATATTGGAAAATAACATTTATATTGCTTTTGTAATTCTTAAAGAATCCACTTTTTTCTTGGGATCATATCTCTGGGAAATTGGTTGGATATACCAGATTCATTATCATCAATAACATAAAGACAATTTTTTTTTTGGGTTTTGTTATGTCATCAACAAATTGAACCTAGACAAATATTGACAATCACATTACTCCAACATTTGAATTTTGATTCCAAGAGAATTTGAATTAGATGTGTGTGTATATGTATAGACTATAGTGAGGACATATCTTTCAGTGTATAAATATTTACTGCATCGATAAAACCTTTGTATTTATAGCATCTCTCTTGCTCAAATACAAAGAGTGTTTATTGATATGAAAGATAATGACATATCCTATTAAGAGGAATACATGCATGTATACAGGCACATATTAAGCTCTAATAGCAGAATCTTTGTTTTGTGAAACATTGCAAGAGAGAAAGATAAAGAGTACCCCAAAAAAAGCAATAAGAGCAGCACATAATTCAGTCCTCACAGAGTGACAGACATCCCAGGACAAGAATCAGGTTTGATAGTACTGATCCATTCACCAAGGTTATTCTTGAATTCATACTTATTATTTTAAGGGTTAATAAGTTCAGCAGGCAATGTTTATATAAGAACAGTATGTTCATCCAGCAGTACCCTATAATCAACCGCTGCCAAGGATGGTATATTAGACTCTTGATCTGTATTTCCTTTGCAGATGAATTGTTTCAAACTTGGAACTTTGTCCTTGACATAGTCCTCAAGGACTGCGCACTTCACAAGATGACCTGCATTATTAGTGAAAACATGAAGAGAAATCTCACTCAATGAGAAACATATTGATCTAAACAAATATGACGTATTTGGACAAAGAAAATAATGAAAAATTGCTTTATTACAAAAGATTTCTAATGAGCCAAACTTTTTCTTTTCATAGCATTTGAGATGTATCTTTTTCTGCATGCCGAAAAGGGGACATTCTAGTTAATTACCATCTTTTTCAGGGTGATAGCATTCTACTTCGATAAATCCAGTCCAGATAATGCTTTTGCCCTTAAAATGTATTAAAGATGGAGCATCCAACCCATTAGCAATTGACAATGGGTAGAGAGGTCCATGATCTTCTAAGTAGAGATGTAAGGTTTTAAATACCCAATGAGGGACTTTTTGATTCTCAATAAAATGCTAAGAAATCCAAATAGATCTTTTTAAAATTTATGTGGTGTACGAATCCTCCCACGTATAGAATTAGACAAATAAAATATTTATATGGTCAATGCACTTACCCCCAAATAACTTCTTCACTGATCTGACAAGAGGTTGAGTAACTCGATCATTTGGAATGTCTGAAAGCTGGAAACAATCTTCTTCAATAATTCTCTGACTGGGTCTGACAAGATCCAGATCAGGTAATTGTAGGAGTACTTGTCCAACTTTATTCAAAATTTCAGTGTTGATATGATTTCATCATTTGAGTATGAAATAAAGGTTCTAAATGCTTAAACTTGTTATTCAAAAGTATCATTTTATTATGTATGTGGCTATGTGTGTGACACATATAGCTTTTGCATGCATAATTCGGAAGAACTTAAGAAGTCGAAAAACGTGGTCAAGAGATGTTAAGGAAAAACTTTAAAAACAAAAGTTTTTTGTTGCATCACAGTACAAACCAATCTGCCAATCTAAACAATATCATCAGCATTTGACATACCTTCGTGTGTAGAGTTGAACTTTTCCTGCTAAATTTCAATATAAGATACAATTTGACTCAAGCCATAAAATAGTTTCTTCCTTACCCACGGTATCAAATTTTTGCGCCAAATGAATAACTCCAGCAGAGGAAATGGCATCATGTGAAGGCCGAAACCCAAGAATTCCACAATATGATGCAGGTACTCTTACACTTCCCCAGTGTCAGTTCCTATGATAGAGGCAACCTTTTGGTTCAATCTACTAAGGACAAGCCAAGAAACACAAAAATTGTTCTTGGAAGAAACTCACCTAAGGCAAAATCAACAAACTTTGCACCTACTACAACAGCAGATCCACTAGAAGATCCTCTAGGTACCTAGTCAGCCACACATGGATTTCTAGGTGTGTGATAATATTTGTTTTCTCTATTTATACTGCCAAAACAAGGTCATTCAATTATATCCCATCAACTATGATGTGAACATTCAAGGACCTATTTTTCCAAGATGACTAACTAAGTGACAGCCCTTGCCTATTTAGGAAGCAATTGGGAACCACAAAGAAATGTATTGGTTAAGTGTCATATTTCATATCATTTTAAAGTGCAAAAAATATTGTTTGGACTAGAGGTATGATTGTATAAGCATGAATTGAATTGTTATCAATTCCCAAAAATTATGATAGTTTCTTAATTTAGACATATCCAGAAATTTACAAACTAATTTATGATTACTATTTGGAATCAAAGCCTACTTCTTCATGAAAAAGGGGTGGCAGAATAACCAAAATCAAAGAAGTGGAACCAAAGTCAGGAATCACATGTCTTTAACAGCAATTGTGAGGGCATTTAAATATCTTTGTGTAGGATATAGGATGTACAATAAAATATTAGGAAGAGACAGAATTCAGTAACCCATTTTCTCAACAATGTCAACCTCTTCTTTGAGAGTGTCATAAAGAGTCTCAACAAGATTGAGTAGGAACTCATCTGAACCATGTTTCGCCAACAAGGAAATTGAGACAGGAAGATTATCAAACAACCCTAGTGGTATGATCGCCTGTAGATATGCAGAAGCAAATTACAAGGCTTTCCAAAGTTCTAAACATAAACAAGCAAGAAAAAAGTAAGATTGCTATGTTACACAGAGAAAGAACCTGGCATAATTTAGATGCTGATACAATTAACAGCAAGCTAAAAGTTTGTGAAACATTACAAGAGAGGAAGATAAAGAGTACGCCAAGAAAAGTAATAAGAGCAGGACATAATTCAGTCTTCACAGCGTGATAGACATCCCATGGCAATGTTTATATAAGAACAGTATTTTCATCCAACAAGATTTAGATTTTAGACCATTATCAAAGTTTTCACTCAAGTCTTTTGAATCAATTAAGAAGGTGACAATAAGTACCCTGTAATCAATTGCATGGCAATTGAAAGGGCTGCCAAGGATGGTATATTAGACTCTTGATCTGTGTTTCCTTTACTGTTGAATTGCTTCAAACTTGAAACTCTGTCGTTGACATAGTCCTCCAGGACTGCACACGTTACAAGAGGACTTGCATTATTAGAAAAAACATGAAGTGAAATCTCACTCGATGAGAAACATATTGATCTAAACACATAATATGTATTTGGACAAAGAAAATAATGAAAAATTGCTTTATGACGAAAGATTTCTCATGAGCCAAGCCTTTTCTTTTCATAGCATTTGAGATGTATCTTTTACTGCATGCCTAAAAGGAGACATTCTAGTTTATTACCATCTTTTTTCAGGGTGATAGCTTTCTACTTCAATAAATCCATTTCAGATAATACTTTTGCTCTTAAAATGCTATGGAATCCAAATAGAGCTTTTTAGAGTTAGACAAATAAAAGATTCATATGGTCAAAGCACTTACCCCCAAATAACTTCTCCATGGAGTTGACAAGAGTTGAGTCACTCGATCATTCGGAATGCCTGAAAGCTGGAAACAATCTTCTGCAATAGTTATCTAATTGGGTCTGACATCAGGTAATTGTAAGAGTACTCGTCCAATATTCAAAATTACTGGGTCCCTAGCAAACCATCGTTAATGAGAAGTTGGTGTCAAAGAATGACATCCAAAATCCCCCCCCCCCCCCCCCAAAAAAAAAAAAAGAAAAGAAAAGAAATGACTTCTATACCAGTAGGAGGACTAGAATGCAATCGAAATTGATGTAGAATACCTTTAAACAAGATAGCAGCAATTGGTTGGTTTATTATGCAAACAATCATTGTTGAAATGATAAATCATCATTTGACAATGAAAAATCACTTCTATATGCACACGCACAAACACACTTCATGCAGCAGACACAGATAGCTGGTGCATGCATAATTCACAAGAAATTAGGAGAAAAATGTGGTCATGAGACGTTAAGGTAAAATGTAAAAAACACAAGGTTTTTGTTGCATCTCAGTACAAAACAGTTTGCCAATCTGAACAATATCATCAACATTTCCCTACTTTTAGGTGCAGACTTGAACTTTTTCATGCTAAATTTACAAATTTGACTCCTGATATAAATTAGTTTGTTTCTTACCCACGGTATCAAAACTTTGTGCCAAAGGAATTAACTCCAGCAGTGGAAATGGCATCATGTGAAGGCTGAAACCCAAGAATTCCCCGATGCAGGTACTTTTACACTTCCTCCGGTGTCATATAAGAACATTTTGGTTCAATCTATTAAGGACAAGCCAAGAAACACAAAAAATGTTCTTTAAAGAAACTCACCTAAGGAAAAATCAACAAGCTGTGCACCTACTGCAATAGCAGATCCACCGGAAGATCCTCCAAGTACCCGATCAAGCACACATGGATTTCTAGGTGTGCCAAAACGTTTGTTTTCTCCATTTATACTGCCAAAACAAGGTCATTCAATTATATCTCATCAGCTATGATGTGAACATTCAATTATATCCTCAATTAGTGTTTGATTATGGGCCTAATGAAAGGCATGCTTGGTGCACATGATGTGAATGGGAGTGGGTGTACACATGAGGCTCTTGCCTTGATACATATATCATATATGGACATGTTGGTATTTGCACTGCTTTGTGGGGGTGTGAGAGGTGCACATTAGTGTTTGATTATGGATCTTATAAAATGCATGGGGTTGTCAAATGGTGCTAGCAAAGTAGCAATTTTCCCAGGTCATAAATGGAGCTGATTGTGATTTGGTGTGGTCAAGTCTTTTAATAAGTTCAAAGTATATTTCCTTCTACAGACCAATTTTTTCCTTTTTATTTGCTTCTACTTTATATAACTAATAAACCAAACAACAAGAAATAATAGGAGTACATTGCTTCATTTGATTCGTGGAAGACCAAGGGAAAATAAAGTTGGGAAGACATAGGACTGTGGGAGGATTCTTATAAAATTCATTTTTCTTTCTTTTCTTCTTGGCAACCAAAATAAATTTCCAATTTTCCTCTGGTAACCTAATGAAGCATAACTGATCTTGCAGGCTCTCTTCCTATGCTAAAATGTGAGTTTGGTTTTCAGATACATCAACAATATACCAAGTAATCATCATCTTAGCCATCTTTTTCAATGGCTACCATCTTTGTCCACACCATAAAATATAACCCCCAATATCAAATTATAAATTTGGATACATTGTTCTCCTAAATATTAAATCAAATTGGACCTATTATCATAAAAGTATCTCTAATTCTTAGCAAAAATAAAATAAATAAATAAATAAATAAAAGTATCTCTAATATCCATGTGCAACATGCTCTGATAAATCTAAAATTGTAGGAAGAGCTAGAGAAAGTCCAGGCCTATGAAGTTAATGCAATCAAGTAAAAATGGCTCTGCATTATTTGTGCAAGTAAATGATAATCAAGTAATTATTAGTTACATTTCAGAGCCATTGGAGAATCAGATGTTTCAAGAAGAAAGAGCCTATGTGGCACAAAATTGCAAGCAAGAGTTTTTATTTTCTTCTAATTTTATATCTTTGTGTGGGATATAGGATGAACAATAAAATATTAGGAAGAGACAGAATTCAGTAACCCATTTTCTCAACAATGTCAACCTCTTCTTTGAGAGCGTCATAAAGAGTACTCTCAACAAGATTGAGTAGGAACTGATCTGAACCATGTTTCGCCAACAAGGAAATTGAGACATGAAGATTTTCTTAAAACCCTAGTGGTATGTTGACCTGTCGATATGCAGAAACAAATTACAAGGCTTTCCAAAGGTCCTAACATAAACAAGCAAGATAAAAGTAAGATTATTATGTCACACAGAGGGAGAACCTGGCAAAATCCAAATTCTGATGCAATCAACAGCAAGCTAAAAGTCCTATAACAAAATTTTTCCAATAGAGTGGGATCTGTCTGTTACTTTGATGGAGGCCCCATAACTGAGGGAAGTGCTAGGACACCGAAATTCTGAATAATCTTCATTGTTACTCAAGCTGCCAAAAAGATGAATTAATAAATGATAGATGGTGTCATTATTTTTGGTACTACATGATTGGTTGTGAGAGGAAAGGGAGAGGAGAAAAGTTGCTCAATTTTGAAGGCAAACATAGTCATAACCGTATGCCACTCTGACTACCCGCATCAGTCTTCAAAAATCTATGCGAAAGACTTTCAAAATTTCGATTTGGTACTTATGGAAAGAAGACAGTGAAAACCATTTTGGAAAACAACATTTATATTCATTTTGTAATTATTAAAGAGTCCACTTTTATCTTGGGATCATATCTCCGGTAAATAGGTTGGATATACCAGATTCATTATCATTATTAACATTTATACACAATTTTTCTGGTTTTGTTATGTCATAACAAATTGAACCTAAATACATATTGACAATCACATTACTTCTACATTTGAATTCTGATTCCAAGAGAATTTGAATTGGATGTGTGTGTATATGTATAGACTATAGAGAGGACAAAGCTTTTCAGTGTATAAGTCTTTAAGGCATAGATAGAATCTTTGACTTTCTAGCATCTCTCTTGCTCTAATAGAAAGGGTGTTAATGTACATGAAAGATAATGAAAAATCCTATTAAGAGGCATACATGCATGTATACAAGCACATAAATGTAATTTTACATACATATCTGTTGTCACATATTAAGCTCTTAAACTTATTCAAATGAAAAGTTTACACTATTTTTACAACAATTGCAGGATTATTGGATTTCTATATAGCAGAATTTTTTTTTTTTTTTTTTTTGTGAAACATTGCAAGAGAGAAAGATAAAGAGTGCCCCAAGAAAAGCAATAAGAGCAACATTTAATTCAGTCTTCACAAAGTGACAGACATCCCAGGACCCAAATCAGGTTTGATAGTACTGAACCCATTCACCATAGTTACTCTTGAATTCATACCTATTATTTGAATGGTTAATAAGTTCAGCAGGCAATGTTTATATAAGAACAATATTTTCATCCAACAAGCTTTAGATTTTAGACCATTATCAAAGTTATCACTCAAGTCTTTTGAATCAATTAAGAAGGTGACAGAAGCTGACAATCAGTAACCTATAATCAACTGCATGGGACTTGAAAAGGCTGCCAAGGATGGTATATTAGACTCTTGATCTGTATCTCCTTTACTGTTGAATTGTTTCAAACTTGAAACTGTGTCGTTGACATAGTCCTCAAGGACTGCACACTTTACAAAGATGACCTGCATTATTAGAAAAAACATGAAGTGAAATCTCACTCAATGAGAAACATATTGATCTAAACACATAATATGTATTTGGACAAGAAAATAATGTAAATTTGCTTTATGACAAGATTTCTAATGAGCCAAGCCTTTTCTTTTCATAGCATTTGAGATGTCTTTTCATCCAAAGATTTACACCAATATCAAAGTTATCATTCAAGTCTGTTGAATCAATTAAGAAGGTGAAAATCAGCACCCTATAATCTGTATTATAGGGTACTTGAAATGGCAGGCCAAGGATGGTATATTAGACTCTTGATCTGTATTTCCTTTACAGATGAATTGTCTCAAACTTGGAACTTTGTCCTTGACAGTCCTCAAGGACTGCATGCTTTACAGGATGATTTGCATTATTAGCAAAACATGAAGTGAAATTTCACTTAATGAGAAACATATTGGTCTAAACACATAAGATGTATTTGGAGAAAGGAAATGACAGAAAAATTGCAAGAGAGGATCCCCTGCCATTGAGATCCTCCCATTCCCTCCCTTTTTTAGCTATAATTATGACATGTGACACTTATTTGATTTTGTATGGTTTCTATGAGTGTTTTAAGACTGTTAGATTTTTTTAAAGGTCACATGTCTTTTATCTAGCTAAAAATTGGAGGAAATTGGAGGATTCAATGGGAGGGGATCCTTTTTTATGATGAAAGAATTCTAACGAGCCAAGCTTTTTCTTTTCATAGCATTTGAGATGTTTTTGCGGCATGTCTAAAAGGAGACCATCTAGTTAATTACCATCTTTTTATAGCATGATAGCATTCTACTTCAATAAATCCACTCCAAATAATACTGTTTCCCTGCTATGGAATCCAAATAAATATTCATATGGTCAAGACACTTACCCCCAAATAACTTCTCCACTGAGTTGACAAGAGGTTGAGTAGCTCAATCATTTGGAATGTCTGAAAGCTGGAAACAATCTTCTGCAATAAAAATCTGACTGGGTTTGACAAGATCCACATAAGGTAATTGTAGAAGTACTCGTCCAACTCTATTCAAAATTACAGGGTCCCTAGCAAACCATCCTGGATGAGAAGTTGTTGTCAAAGAATGAGATCCCCAACCCCCACCCCAAAAAAAGAAAAGAAAAAACTATTGACTTCTATACCAAATAAGAGGACTAGAATGCAGTAGAAAATGCTGTAGCATACTATTAAACAGAATAACAGCAATTGGTTGGTTTATTATGCAAAGAATCATTGTTGATATGATTTCATCATTTAATATGGAATAAAGGTTTTGGAAAAATCACTTATGGATGCTTAAACTCTGATTCATAGGTTATTATTAATGCCCACACACGCACACCCCATAAAGTAGATACAGATGGCTGGTGCATGCATGATTCGCAAGAACTTACAAGGAGAAAAACGTGATCATGAGATGTTAAGGAAAAACTGAAACAACAGAATTGTTTGGTTGCATCATAGTACAAACCAATTCTTTCAATTTGAACAATATCATAAGCATTTGCTATACTTTCAGATGTAGAGTTAAACTTTTTTGCACTACATTTCAATATAATATACAATTTGACTCAAGAGACATAAATTAGTTTGTTCCTCCCAGTCTCAAAACTTTGCGCCAAAGGAATAACACCAGCAGTACAAACAGCATCATGTGAAGGCTGAAAACCAAGAATTCCACAATATGATGCAGGTACTCTTACACTTCCTCTAATGTCACTTCCTATGATAGCAAGAACCTTTAGGTTCAATCTATTAAGGACAAGCCAAGAAAGACGAAAACTGTTCTTGAAAGAAACTCACCTAAGGCAAAATTAACAAGCTTTGTGCCTACTGTAGCAGATCAATTGGAAGATCCTCCAAGTACCTGATCAGGCACACATGGATTTCTAGGTGTGCCATAATGTTTGTTTTCTCCATTTATACTGCCAAAACAAGGTCATTCAATCATATCCCATTAGGTATGATGTGAACATTCAAGGACCTATTTTTCCAAGATGACTGAGTGACAGCCCTTGGCTATTTAAGAAACAATTGGGAACCACAATGGTTAAGTGAGATTCCATATCATTTTAATGTGAAAAACAATTGTTTGGACTAGAGATATTTCATACATTGAGATATAATTGTATAAGTATGAGTTGAATTGTTATCATTTCCCCGCAGTTTTCCTTTTATTTCCAGTATTTGGTCATCATCCTTGAACTCATTGTTCCATACTGAGCACTAACTTCCATTGCTAAACAATGTGCCATAAACCTTTTTTTTTTTTTTTAATAATTCAATTGTTACACCAAGTAAGGGAGAGGTATTCGAACCTTGGTTTACCTCATAATGGAGACAAGGCAATGCCACTTACCTACAAGGCTCTTGGTAATGTACCTTAAAACATTAAAAAATTAAAAATCCTATTATCTACAAATTTTCTCCTTTATAACAGAGAGGACAATGCAGTTCACAACCAGACACAGACAACCATGAGTGGGTATAGTATTTTTTTCCCATCTGAACCATTATGCCAAGAGAGAGCATTAAAAAGAATTATTGCATTTCCATTTGACGAATTTCATGAACTAGAAATCATGTGGACTATCTAGTATAAAATTAAAATTAAAACCACATTTGTCCTTTCTATACAAAATAATAGTGCATGTTGAAATTACTCCAAGCATATTGATAGATCAACTCTTTATGGGTATGTGTAAGCACCTCAAAACTTCCAATTTGGGTTTTCCCCAAGAATACATTTGGGATGAGCAGGATAACTGCAATCTGCACAATAGTAGAACCAATGCTTCGGGTCTCGTTCTTCTTCACAGATATCACAATAATATTCACCAGAGTCATCTTCAGCAGTAGAACAAAGAGCGAAAGGATGCTCATGTTGTTTGTATCTTGTAGTATGTGGTAGCGTAGCGCATCTGAAGTCCAAAGCAAATTCACAGGTGGTACAACGGAATATTGGGTAAACGTTATAACCACAACAATTGCATTTGTTCCTAGACATAATACTAGAGAGAATAAGTGGATGCTCATGACCATGGTGAATAAGGATGTCTGAAATCAAACTACATTGTATATCAAGATTAAAACCACATGTATCACAACTATAGGTGAATCTATTGTATCCACGGTCACAGGCATAACACTTAGACCACTTATATCTAAGCTTTGGCAGGAGGGTGAGTGGGTGTTCATGAAGTGGGTGTCGTTTTTTTCTAGGTAATTCAACACAAGACTTATGGAGAAAGAAGCTACACTTACCACAACTGTAAAATGGGGAGAGAATGGCTCTTACACACCCATCGCATATTTCGTTATTCTGAACCTCATCATCAGAAAACTTTAAGTCATGCTCATGACTAAAGTGTTCAATTTCTGTAGCTATTTCAGTTCCGTCCTTCCCGGTATTGGTTTTTTTGACTTTGTAAGCTGATGAGTCAGCGAATTCACCAAGCTTTGTATCTTCAATTTCCAGCGTAGCTTTTGACTCGGCGGACTCCTCATCTTTAAGTTCCTCCCTGTTACGCCAGTCCATAGCACAATCGAGGTGGGCAACAAAATCGCATCTTGAGCAATAGTAAAGCCCATAGTCCGTGTCCACTTTCTGAACACAGATTTGACAAAATCGGGAATCGGATTGATGGACTTCAAGAGAATGGATGAGGTCGAGGGGGTGCTTGTGGCGTATAACTTTGACTCTACGTGGATAAGAAGCACAACTATTATGAATCCAGAAACCACAGTAGGCACAATGATTGGGTATACCCGTACCTTCTTTGCCACAAAGGTCGCAAGTGAACGTGATCCACCTCCAAAGGGGGGTCAATGGGTGGTTGTGGACTTCAGATTCCATGGTGGGTGGTATAGAAGCACATCTGATGTGAATGTTAAAATCGCACCGTGAACAACGATAACGGTATTCCGAAAGACGATCTTCTTTGCAGACTTCGCATTTGCTATAATCTTTGACATCATAGTTAGACATGTCAAAGAGAATAAGAGGATGTTTTGGGTGCAAGGGATGGTGCAACCCAAGGGGTAGTTCGGCACATGATTTATGATGAAGGTAAGCACCATCCCAGCATTCTTTGCAACTGTAGCTAGGACCATAAACTGGTTCCATGCACCCATAACAACGAAATCCGCTTCTATCGTTTTCATTGAAGACCAATGGGTGTTCATCGTGACAAACATGTTGAAGGTCCTCCATCTTGTATTATAAGATAAGATGCAGAGAAAACATGAAAGTTGTTGTTTAGAAAAGGAGTTAATAGATAGAAGATGGGAATTAGGTGGAGACAGAGACAGAATTAATTTGAGTTTAGGGATTTAAACAAAGATTAGATGGGGAATTAATTTGAGTATTTGGAGCTGTTTCACTTTTGGGTCTTAGCTTGCAAACATCACGTGACTGGGAGTTGGGTCTACTGGCTTTCACTTTTGGGCCTAATCACGTGACTGGGAGTTTGCTGTTTGGATTGTTTTGTGGGGGCGTGACACTAGTGTTTCATTGGGTCTTATAAAATGATTTTGTCAAATGGTTATGGTGCTACCCATTTTCCCAGTTGATAATATTTGGCTACTGATTTGGTGTGATCTTTTAAATGGTAGTCTATTTTTTATTTTATTTTATTAAGGGTAACAAATTGCAAACATAAGATACAACTTAAATTGTAAATCTACATTTATTTTGTATCTTTTAGAAAATTTACAAATATAAATTT
>BKZX01020523.1:0-16178 GCA_014362285.1 Fagus crenata
CCCAAATGAATCATCAAAGACAAAGGGGATCATGCCAGTGCGATTCTGTAGTGGGTAAGTTTAAAGCTACAATTAATTTCTTAAAGTAGTAAGAAGCACTTTTGTCAGATTTTCCAGAGAAAAGAAGGTCCTTTTCATTAATGATTGATTTTGACTTTATATTACATTATACATTGTATTCTGTTCCTCTCTTCTGATGTGGGACAGTTCTTTACATTTATATAAAAAGTACAAGACTTTTACATAGAAGTACAATGTTCTATTTTGTCCTCATTATTCGTTATGGATCATCTCAACTTCTGGTATGGGCTTGGGCCGAGCTCTATCTTTCAACCTCTGACGTGGGCCTGGGCCGAGCTTAATATCTCAACTTCTAGTATGGGTTTGGGCCGAGCTCAATCTCTCAACTTCTGATATGGGCTTGGACCGAGCCCAATCTCTCAACTTCTGGTATGGGCTCGGGCCGAGCTCAATCTCTCAACTTATGGTATGGGCTCGGACCGAGCTCAATCTCTCAACTTCTGGTATGGGCTTGGACCGAGCTTTATCTGTCTCTTAAGGAAGGAATGGGCTATCCTTTTTGTGGGTTTATTTCATACTTTAATTTTCCCACCTCCAATTGCCCCTCAAATCTTTACTCTTTGTTGAAGAGAGAGATTTGACCGAAACAGTGGAGAAATAAATATCACCATTCAAGGCTTCAAACAAAACGCAGTTGGGAGCAGTGTGGTCGGTCATTCTATCAGAGAATATGGTTCGGTTCATTGTTACAGACTTCAGATGTGAACAGGTCGTTTGGTTCTTTGGGTCGAAAGTTCGTTTACTAATTCCGAGAAGTCCGAACCAGAACGTTTGTGGCAATAAAATAAATCCCTCCAGCTTAACGTTGCATCCCTTGGATACAACAATGAGTGGATGATACTTTAATTTAGTTTTAGCTTGGAAACGGCTGTCTATCTTAATTAACACGCCATTTGGCGTTCCCAAAGACATCTCATCATTAAGGATTTATTGTGAGCTAGAAAAAATTATTTTTCTGCTTCAGGTTTTTTACCGGCCCATGACCGGCTGGGTTCCGGTTGCCGGTGGTCCCGTTGGTGGTATATAAGAAAAAAGGAGACCCCACATTACGTTTTGACCTTTACATTTATTCTTTACCTCAAACTGTGAACTTTTTTACTGATTAGAGTCTTGTTTCTTTTGTTTAATTTAACCCTGCTTTGAGTATAAGTGAAAATATTCCTATACAAAGGAGGACCATCAACATAGGATTGGTGCTCGGGACGCTTGTCCCAGAGCCGTCTGAAATCTCTGACATTCCTCTTGCTTCCGGGTTCTCTGAAGGGGAGTCTGTTATGAAAAAGAGAAAGATGGGAGAGGAAGAAGCCGAAGTAACAACAGAACAACAAGCCTTGATCCAAACCAAACCTTCCTTGACCAAGTCTTCGCCCAAAAAAGGGAAAGGTAAAGATAACCGAGCTTCCTAAAAGGCCACTGGTCACGTTTCACATAAACGTAAAACATCAGAAAGAACTACCGGCGCCTTGGAAGTGCGGGTTTTACGTGGACGGCTGACTTGTGAATGAGGATGATTCGGTCTGGAAAAGCAAGGACGTTAGGGGTCGACAAATAGCCAATGCTGTTGGGAGTGCTCTTCTCCTTCCCAAGGACATGAAGGCTTGGAAAGGAAGTAACTTAACGCAAATGATTGAAAATCTAAAGCGTGACTCGGTCGTGGTGAGTTTTGTCCTCTATCCTCCCCTTTATCATAATAATTTAATATTTTTACTATTTATTTTGATGATCATTTCTAGGCTGTCCAAGGAATTTTTGAAGTTGGGTATCGGTTGGTGGAGATTAAACGTCTTCTCAATGAATCTCTCGTTGAGAACGATAGATTGCATGAAGTTGAGAAGACGGTTTCTGCTAGAATTCGGGAGGTCGAGAGCCAACACAAAACTGCCGAGGAGGGGCTTCAAACGGCCGAATGCCAATTGGTGGAGATCTCGGCAAAGTTAGAACGAGAGTGTGACCGTTCCAGCGGATTTTAGGCGGAAATTGATAAACTTAGGGCCGAGTTGGCTGAAGCCCGAATGGTGGCACATAACTCCGAGAATGCAGCTTAGGCCTTTTACGACCAGGGTTTTGAAGAGGCGGTCGGATCTTTGAGGCTTCAACTGCGTTGGGAGTGTAACATTTACTTTATGAAAGGGTGGGTTTCGGCTTTGGAGCAAGCTGCGGTTGATGACAACTCTGAGCTTTATGTCTTGGGCCGGGAGTATCGACCTTTCGATTCGGGAACTCCCGAGAATCTTGAGGAAGCAAATGTTGAGGGTTTGAAAGACTCCGAAACCGTTGATGATCCTATAGCTCTGGAAGCCGTTGAAGTTTCAGGTCATCAAGAGGGAGTTCAGACCGAAGAAGTTCAAGATGTGGAGAAAAGTATCTCCGATAAAGAAGACATTGTAAATGTTGATAATTAAGGAGAGTTTATCTGTGTAGTAGACCTTATTTAGTTTTATTTTCCTTTTCCCCGTTTCCTTCATAAGAAGGGGGGAACTGATACAATTTACTCCTTGTTTTCCCTGTTTCCTTCATGAGAAGGGGGGGAAGTGCTACATTCTGATCTGTTGATCTGTTTTTATGGATAGAAGTTTTTTTTTTTTTTTTTATTATTATAATTTAGCATTTTCGTACATTGACCGATCTTTAGTTTCTTCTGAATTCATCTTTTCATAACTTTAAATGGGTTTGTCATGTTGCTAATTTGATTGTCATTCTACATCTTAGCATTTGGGAATCATTTTAAAATTTTTCGTCAATAATCCCTTAAAAAGCTGGATCAATCACTTTGTTTATGGATTTGGACCAAATTATGTATGGGTTTGATTTATCTTTGCCGCATAAAGATAAGTCTGTTTATCGCTAGGGGGTGGACCGAGCTTATGTCGTTGTCCCTAACTATCTTCGATCTATTGCCTCTATCTGGAATTCGGGTGTATTTTGTTCGAATAAGGATGTATGGACTAAAGCATACTTCATGTCTGTGATAAGGTCTTCCGAGCGAGTGTTCGGTCACAATGATGTTGCTCGAGAACTAGATGATTATTTGGCAAGATCGGTCAGATTTTGAAACGACATGCGAAACGACAGGGTTCCACTTCTTCGGTGTGTTTGCAGATCTTCATTAATACAGACCTGACGTTGGTGTCTTTTCACCTTACAGCTGGTTCATGAATGACGGCTTGATTTATTTATTATGTCGTTTGGTGTTCCCCAAACCATCAAATCATTATGAGATGTTTTGGGGATCGAGAGGTTATTGTAAGGATTCTCTGGTCTTTACTGGCCCATGACCGGTAGGGTCCCAGTAGCCCGTGGCTTTACTAACCTTGTATAAAAAGGGGGAGACCCCACTTCATTTTCACTCCTTTGTTTTGACTCCAAGAGATAAAAAACATCTTTCTCATCCTCTGAGTCAGTCTTTTCTCTAATTCTTTCGTGCCATCTTCACGTCAGTAAGTCCCTTTTTACTCTTGTATTTATCTTCCATTATCCTAGTTACGCTCTTCGGCCCATTAGGTTTTCTAGTCATGGGTAAGTTTGCAAAACTTGTAGATATCGAAGAGAAAATCGTACGATTTAGAAGTCGCTATGGTTTTCCCGAGGACGTACATATTCGGTACGTTCCTTATAGCGATCTTGCGCTTCTCCAGCATCGAGATCTCGTGCTTCCAATAGCAGCAATAGTTGAGGGAGGGGTCAGAATACCTATGCATCCCTTCTTGATTCGATTTTTAACTCATTTTAGGCTAAGTCCTCTTGAGTGTGTCCCCAATGTTTTTAGGATAGTAATGGGGACGGCCGTTCTAATGGAAAAGCTCGGCCTAAATCTTACTATACATGATATAACATACGTATATAGTCTTCAAAAGACTGGTAAGGATCAATATACTTTAGTTGCCCGTAATGTCGATAGAAAACTGGTGACTGGGCTTCCGGACTCCAGCAAAGGCCGAGACGAAGATTTTTTGGTGATCACGGGGAACTGGCAAAATCCCCATATTAATTGCCCTTTGATCCCCGGTGTACTAGGTTGTCACTGTTTCATGTCTTTTATGCAATACATTTTTGTTTCTTTTTATCTGTTTTGGCTGAGTGTTTTCATTCTTTCTTTTCAGACAAAGAGTTTACTGCTAAGAAGGTAGAATTCGTGGAAAGAAGGAGGGTCGAACATCTGCTACAAAGGCCGTGTTTCATTGATTCGGGTGGTCATCCACGTGCGGCGTCCGTGTTGTTGGATTACGTGCCTTCATATAACTCTTTCCAGAAAGGGCCAACTGTGAAAAACTTCAGACAAGTGGAGGTCACAGTTTCTCGGCCCGGAAGAAGTCAGGAGGAGATTATTGAAGCGGTCCCTTTGACAGCTAAGAAAGGTGTGCAAGTATCTCGGCTTGTGACGCCCCTTAGTGATCCCAAATTCATTCGGTCCCTTTGACAGCTAAGAAAGGTGTGCAAGTATCTCGGCTTGTGACGCCCCTTAGTGATCCTAAATTCGTTCCCTCCCTCGAATCTTCAAAGATCGGTCATCCAATTATTCGGTTCCCGTCCCTTTTTGACCCCGACCCTAATCCAACCGAAGAAATGCCTATACAGAAACGGTCAATTGACATAGCATCCGTGCTTGAGACGTCTGCCCCAAAGCCGTCTGGGACTTCTCCTCTTGCTTTTCCTCTTGCTCTTCCTCCTGGATTTTCTCAAGGGGAGGATGTTATGAGAAAGAAAAGAAAGAGAAGAAAGGAGCAGAGTGATGATGTCGGTGGCCAGGAGGGGTCATCTCCACTTCAACTTCCAAAGGCTAAGGTCTCAAAAAAGGGGAAGAGTAAAAATGACCGAGCTTTCCAGAAGGCTGTAGGTCAAGTTTCTCAAAGACATAGGCATCAAGACGACTCAAAACAGCCGTGGAGTTGTGCTTTTCTTCTTGAGAACCGAGCTGTAGATGAAGGAGACTCGGTCTTAAAGAGTGGAAAAGGCGTTCGGGGCAGACAAGTGGTTGAAGCAGTTGGAAAGGCTCTTCTCCTTCCAGAAGACATGAAGGTCTGGCAGGAAAAGAGGTCTAAGCATATGCTGGAGAACTTGAAGCGCGATTCCATTCTGGTGGAGAATAACCAGCTTAAAGACGCTCTAACCGAGGCTCAGGCGAAAGTTCAAAAGGCTGAGGAGGAGGCTCAGTCTTACTATGATCAAGGCTTCAATGAGGCGGCCGACTCTTTACAGTCACAACTCAAAGGTGAGTGCAACAAATATTTCATCCGAGGATGACACAAGGCCCTTGACAAGGCCGGGGTTGATGATGCGTCTGAATTATATGATTTGGCATGGAGACATCAACCTTTCGGGGGTCATATGCTAGAGGAGCGTAACGAGGAGGCCGGAGAGGATGCTGCTGAGGACTCGACTGTCCCTGGGTCCCATGAAGTCTTGAGTGAACCCGTATTAGTTGACGATCCTGAAGTAACCGAGGGTTTGCCTGATGATCAAATCCAGACGGTTGAATTTCAAGAAGTGGAGGACGACTCAGACGTTGAAGAAAATATAGATGTAGTCGATTAATTTTGATACAATACAATTCTCGTACTGACTTATTTTATATTCCCCGTTTCCTTCATAAGAAGAGGGGAATGATACAATTTGTTTTTGTGTTTCCCGTTTCCTTCATAAGAAGGGGGGGAAAGTATATATTTTGTTATTTTACATTTCGATGACTGGTTCCTTTATTTGAATTTGATATTTGTGTGATCATGTTTTTGATTTAAGTTATATCTTGTGAACCGGATGAGTATTTGGGAACCGTTTAGATTTACCGAAGTTCAAGTTGGTTTCTATTTTTAATTTGCCAGTCCCCTTAGACCTCAGTGCTTGGGAACCGTTTAGGTTGACCGAAGCCTAACTCAAGTTGTTTTTATTTTTAACTTGCCAGTCCCCCTAGGCCTCAGTGCTTGGGAACCATTTAGGTTGACCGAAGCCTAAGTCAAGTTGTTTTTATTTCTAACTTGCCAGTCCCCTTGGGCTTCAGTACTTGGGAACCGTTTAGGTTGACCGAAGCCTAAGTCAAGTTCTTTTTATTTTTAACTTGTCAGTCCCCCTGGGCCTCAGTACTTGGGAACTCTTAGGTTGACCGAAGTCTAAATCAAGTTATTTTTATTTTTAACTTGCCAGTCCCCCTAGACCTCAATGCTTGGGAACCGTTTAGGTTGACCGAAGCCTAAGTCAAGTTGTTTTTATTTTTAACTTGTCAGTCCCCCTAGACCTCAGTGCTTGGGATCCCACAACAAAAAAAGCTTTTTACAACATGTAAAAAATGTTGTAAAAATGATTCTACAACATTTTAGTGCATGTTGTAGGATGAGGTGTTGTGGAAAGTGTTAGCCTTTCAACAACTTTCAATTAATGTTGTTTAGTATGTTGTTAAATATCTAATTAACAACGTTCGAAAAATGTTCTTGTAACATGTAAAGACCATACTTAAAAAATGTTGTTAAAAATCTTTTTACAACGTTTACTAAATGTGGTCTTTATATGTTAGACAACATTTATTATACATTGTCTATACATGTTAGTACAACATTAAATAATGTTGTCTGTTTGTTCTTTTAACAACATTTTCTAAACGTTGTAGAAGAGTGTTTTGAATATGTTTTGACAACATTCATAGAACGTTGTGTTATACACTTTTTTTTTTTTTTTTAATTATATTCTTTTAATGGCTACCTATTGTAACATTCCTGGCTCTGATACCCTTGGAGTACTACTCAATATTATCCTTTTTGGGGTTTGCCCCCTCAAGGCTTTATCTCTGTGGGACAGCTATTCCTTAAACTTAAATCCCATAGAGCGCGTCCCCCATGTGTAGAACCATGGGGGATGTTACATCTACTGACCCTTTTTTTTTTTTTTTTGGGAAGAAGAAGACCTGTTTTCATGTTTATATAAATCATAATCCAAACATTATATCAACAAGATTACCAACACACATACACTTTATATAATTAAACTTTAAAGTCTAATTTCAATTAGAATAGTAAACTAGTTTCAATTTAAATAGTATGCTGCGAGCTAGTTTCCCTTCAAAAGAAAAAAAGACATAATATTCAACAAATAAATCAAACTGGCTAGATGATCCTTAACTTCAATCAATCAATGTTTAAACTATTTTCAATTCAAGAAGTAAAGGGCTCCAAACTCCTACGCAAGCAACATGTCTCCACGAAATCCTCTTTCTTAATTCCTTTCATACTGACTAACACCTGCAAAATGAAGCATAAATCCATAAATTTAATGATAGTAGGATACAAACAATAACATTAACTTAGAATCACAAATATCTAAGATGAGAGCTTAAACTATACCTCCATTACAGCAACTTAATGAATTTTTTTGGCCAAGCAACTGTACTTCCTACTGCTTCATTGTATCTATATTCCCTTCATTCACACGAGCTATATTAACAAAGTTACGTGCTCCAACTCTCTACTCCTCTGTAACTCTACAAATCAAAAGTCCTAATTTAATTAATCTAATCATGTTGGTGCAACTAATTAGTTACGCAATATAGTGCTTAAGGTTCAAAAAAAAAAAAAAAAAAAACCTTGAAAGGTGCACACATTCTTTATCCATCGTGAGCAGCCCAATTAACAGAATCTCCTCTACACCAAAGAAAGTTTCTTACCTAATCATACACACAAATGACTTTTATCCATTCGAAAGCACCATAGCCAAAGCCTTATGGCAGAGACTAATACAAACAAAACAAGTTACAAAGTAATTCTAAACATAATTCTGGCACATTCAATAATGATATCAAAATTGAAAATTTTCTGTGAATTAAAAAAAAAAAAACTCACCTGCCTTACAATACGCACGAGCAAATCTAAATCTATTACCCGAGTTAATTGTAAAAAGACCAAAGCTACATTCAATAAAACATAGAACATATTAAGAATATAATTCATATATATATATTTTTTTATATAAAATTTCACTCTTGCAATATTTCTTTTGCAAAAAGGCTTAGGATTGGAGTTTGGCATCAAAAGTACTAGACTCACCAGCAGTGTATAAGAATCTATTACGAAGTTTCATTGCAGAAATTGGAAGTGTTATATTATGCTTCACTGATGAGCAAAAAATCTACAATAAAAGTGTAAATGTACGTGAGTCTATGGCTTTCTGCAATAAAAAATAAAAAATCTGCAATAGTAGTTTATTGTATTTCACTCTTGCAATAAAAGTCTATGGCTTCCACCTATTTTCCTCCAGCCTTACCGTTGAAAACCACTGCCCAGATTCCTTCAAGTTTATTATAGTTTTCTTTTTTCTTTTCCATTAGGTTGCGGCAAGAAAAAGGACTAAGATATTATCAAAATCATCAAGTTATTGATAAGTAAATAACAAATTAATGTTTGACTCAAAAAATAAAAAATAAAAAAATAACAAATTAATGTAACTTCAGCTTACCGTGAGCAAGTACAATATGGCTTTCCAGCTTGCAGTATATATAGGATATATATATATATATATATATATAAAGATAAGGAGGATTTTGTATTTATAAGGTGTTTTGTATTTATAAGGTTTTGTCCTTTGTATACTTTCTAGGGTTCATGATGATATTAGATGGCAAACCTAAGAACTAACAAAGTCGGCATGCTGACAAACCTAAGAACTAACAATTAAAGTCGACAAAAGTTATTGAAATACAATAATAAACTAGGGTTCATGAAATACAATTAAAAAATAAAAAATCTGCAATAGTAATTTATTGTTAAATAGTTAAAAAAATCTATATATGTTCAAAGAAATAGAGAGACTTATACCCACCTGCAAGGGACTCTTTACAGGAAAACAAAAATAAAAAAATTCTAATGAAACCCCAAAACAACATATAATAAAAAGGAAGGATTGAAAGTAAAGAGTTTAAAATATCACTTACCACTTACACATAAAGAATGGATCTTTCAGCAATAGTAAGAGGGAGAGCGGCAGGTGAGAGGAAGAGATTGGCAATGAGAGAGAGTGATGGTGAGGTTGGAGGGAAGAAGATCGTGAGAGGGAGAGGAAGAGACGGGGAGAGGAAGAGAGAAACAGACTTGAGCGTACGTGTGTTGAGGGAGAGAATTAGGGCCGGCCTAATAATTAGATTTGTTTAGGTATTTTAAATTTTTTGGGCTCTTTTTTACTTTGGCTTCCACGCAAGCGGGAATTGTTTCCCAGCAAAAATTTTTATAGCACTTTGTCTTTTTTTCTTTTGAGAAAATATAGTACTTATATTTGTCACAACATGCATTAAATGTTATTAAAACCTTTAAATTAACAACTTTTTTTAAAAGTTGTAAAAACATTTTAAATTAACAAATTTTTTTTAGAGGTTGTAAACACCTTTAAATTAACAACTTTTTTTTAAAAATATTGTTATTATTTGTTCTAACAACATTCTCGAAATAGCACGTTGTAAAAGAGAGTTACTGTATTTTACATTAACAACATGCCTAACATGAATATTGTTAAATCATTCTTCCACAACATTTTATTATACATGTTGTTAATCTAATGTTGTTAATACCCTTTTTTGTTGTAGTGGGAACCGTTTAGGTTGACCGAAGCCTAAGTCAAGTTATTTTTATTTTTAACTTGTCAGTCCTCCTGGACCTCAGTGCTTAGGAACCGTTTAGGTTGACCGAAGCCTAAGTCAAGTTATTTTTATTTTTAACTTGTCAATCCCTCTGGACCTCAGTGCTTGGGAACCGTTTAGGTTGACCGAAGCCTAAGTCAAGTTATTTTTATTTTTAACTTGCCAGTCCCCCTGGACCTTAGTGCTTGGGAACCGTTTAGGTTGAGTGCTTAGGAACCGTTTAGGTTGACTGAAGCCTAAGTCAAGTTGTTTTTATTTTTAACTTGCCAGTCCCCCTAGGCCTCAGTGCTTGGGAACCGTTTAAGTTAACCGAAGCCTAAGTCAAGTTATTTTTATTGAGATGTATATGAAGAAGGTAGTGGAATGGAATGACATTGGATTTACCGTGATTCGGCCAATGGGGTCTACGTCCACCTAGTTTTTTTCTTATTCATCATTGATATGCATCTTTCTTTACAATTTACACCATCCATATACATATATCCCCCCTTTTTCCTTTCTTTCTTTCTTTATTTATTTATTTATTTTTTTTTTTAGAGGAATGGAGGAAAAAGATGTGAACTAATGGAAATACTTTCGAAGATTGCTGATATTCCATGGCCAGGGTAGGGGTAAGGAATTTAAGTCTTCTAGGTGATAAGCTCCTACTCTCGTGACAAATCGCACCCGGTATGGTCCTTCCCAGTTAGGTCCAAGCTTACTCTTGGTTGGGTTTTAGTGTTACCCAAAACCTTTCTGAGGACCAGGTCACCTTGTTGGAAGGATCTTGGCCGAACATTCTTGTTGTATCCTTTTTTCAGTTGTTGTTGGTAGGAGGCCAACCTGATCATTGCTTGTTCTCTTCTTTCTTCTAGTAAGTCTAAAACCTGAGACTGGGCCAGATCGTTTCTTGTTGGTTCCCATTCCGACGTTCTGAGGGTGGGAAGTCCGATTTCTAGTGGGATGATTGCTTCCGAGCCATATGCTAATGAGAATGGGATTTCTCCCGTTGATCTCTGTGGCGTGGTTCTGAAAGTTCATGGGACATTAGGTAATTCTTCCACTCATCTTCCCTTAGCATCTTCCAGCCTTTTCTTGATCCCGTCTAATACGGTTTTGTTCGAGGTTTCGGCCTGTCCATTACTCTGAGGGTACGCCGGCGAACTGTAAACGTTTTTTATGCCAAGCTCTGAGCAGTACTTCGTGAAAGGTTTACTGGTAAATTGTGTTTCGTTATCTGAGATGATAGTCTTGGGTATTTCGAACTTGGTTATAATATTCTTCCAGACGAACTTAATTGAATCTTTGTCCCTAATGTTTGCTAATGGTTTGGCTTCGACCCATTTTGTGAAATAATCCGTAACGACAATCAGCCAGCGTCTATTACCTGTTGCTTTTGGTAAGGGTCCGACCAAGTCCATGCCCCACTGTGCAAATGGCCACGGACTTACTAACGGCTGTAGCTCACCCGCTGGTTGATGAACCGAGTGTGAGAATCTTTGACATTTATCGCACTTTTTTACGTAATTAACAGAGTCTTTTTGCATGTAGGGCCACCAATATCCCTGGGTAAGGGCTCGGTGTGCCAGAGATCTACCCCCTGTATGACTTCCATAGATGCCTTCATGTATTTCATATAATAAGTCCTCGACGATGTTAGGATGGACACATAAAAGATAGGGTCCTGAGAAGGATCGTTTGTAGAGCTTCAAGTCTTTTGACAACCAAAATCTCACAGCTTTCCTTTTGATGATCTCGGCTTCTTTTTTCTGTTCTGGTGGGACACCTTCTTTAAGGTAGATGACGTAGGGATCCATTCAACATGGACCGACCGTAATAGTGTGTATGAAGTTTGTAGGTACGTCAATGCTGGGCATTGCAAGGGTTTCAATTGGTATGAATCGTTTGAAACCAGCACTAAGAACAGATGCCAACGTCGCCAATGCATCTGCGTGATTGTTCAAATTTCGACCGATCTGTTCGACTCTTACTATTTCAAAGTCGGACATGGTCGTTTGGACTTTCAACAGATAGGCCACCATATGCTCATCCCGAGCCATGTACTCCCCATTGATCTGACTTGCTACCAACAATGAATCATAGTAGACGATCGGATGTCTGGCTCCCAATGTTTTTGTTGACTTCAATCCAGCCAGGGCCGCTTCATATTCGGCCTCATTGTTAGAAATTTTAAAATCAAGACGAATTGACTGTTCAATCACCGTCTCATCTGGTGTTATTATGACCACCCCGGTTCCTGACCCTTTGGCGTTGGAAGCTCCATCTACGTATACTTTCCACCAACCCGTACGTTCGAGCGAATCCTCTTGGGGCGTCGTTTCGCCTATGTTCTTTTGTTCAGAGGTCGGTGTGAACTCTGCAATGAAATCGGCCAGCACCTGCCCCTTTATGGCAGTCCTTGGGAGGTACTTTACACCCAAAGCACTAATCTTCGCTCCCCATTTCCAAATCCGTCCCGTAAAGTCGGCCTTGTGAAACATGGCTTGTATCAGAAATTGCGTTACCACGTAAATGGTGTGTGCTTGGAAATATTGAGGTAGCTTATTGGCCGCTGTGACCAATGCTAGGCCGACCATTTCTAGGGGGGGTAGCGCGTTTCTGCCTCTGTCATAGTTTTGCTTGCATAGTATACCGGACACTGGACACTATCTTTAATTCGAATCAATACAGCACTTACAGCTCGGTCGGACACGGCCAAATACAGAAAAAGTGGTTCACCTGGTGTTGGGTTAGACAAAAGTAAGGAGGAAGAAAGATATTTCTTTAAGTCTTCAAAAGCTGAAACACACCTGTCGTTCCATTTGAAAGTAGTGCACTTTTTCAGGAGCTGGAAGAAAGGCTAGCATTGATCGGCCGACCTCGAGACGAACCTGCTCAAAGCCGCGGTCATTCCTGTTAACCGTTGGACTTCTTTGTGAGTTTGTGGTGCTTTCAATTCTTGGATGGCCTTGATTTGATCTGAGTTTACTTCAATACCTCTATGCAACACCATGAAACCCAAGAATTTTCCAGAGCCGACCCCAAATACGCATTTCGAAGCGTTCAATCGTAGTTTGTGTAGTCTCAATATCCGGAATGTCTCCGTCAAATCTTTTAAGTGGTTTTGGGATGACCTGCTTTTTACAACCATATCATTAATGTAAATCTCCATTGTCTTCCCTATTTGGTCTTTGAATATTTTGGTGACCATCTGCTGATATGTAGTGCCGGCGTTCTTTAGACTGAATGGCATTACCTTGTAGCAGTATATCCCCAGCGGGGTGATGAAGGCGGTTTTTTCTCGATCTTCAGCTGATAAGGCAATCTGATGATACCCTTGGAATGCATCCAGAAAACTCATTCGGTCATGTCCGGCTGTTGCGTCTACCAACTGATCAATCTTGGGTAAAGGGAATGGGTCCTTTGGGCATGCCTGATTGAGGTTAGTGAAGCCTACACATACTCTCCACTTCCCGTTTTTCTTTTTTACAACCACCGTGTTAGAGAGTCAAGTAGGATATTGAATTTCCCTTATTGCTCCTGCCTGCAATAGTCTCTCTACTTCCTTCTGTACTGCTTCTACATGCACCGGAGCTGATCTTCTCACCTTCTGTTGCACTGGTTTAGAGTGAGGATCTATGTTCAACCGATGTTCGATGTAGTTGGGATCCATTCCTGGTACTTCGTAGGGATCCCAAGCGAACACGTCCACGTTGTTCGCGAGGAAGTCTGCAAGTTCGGTTCGGTCGACCGAACTCAGTTCTCGACCGATCTTAAAATACTTCTCTGGGGTCAGAAGAGAAAGTTACTGTCTCTAACTCTTCGCAGGGTGTGTATGTTTCTTGGCATTTTTCTGTGTAGGCATTCCCCGCCTTCTCTGACTGCTATAAGCCTTTGGAGCATTGTGCTGCCATTTTCCCTTTTCTGCTTAGACTCTGGGGGATTCTGTTTAATGGCGGCCATGATGCACTGCTTGGAAGCAACTTGATCACCCTTAATCTCCATTATACCGAAATTTGTTGGGAACAGAGTTTTTGATGGAGAGAAGATGGCACAGCTTTCAATCTATGGAGCCATCTTCATCCCATGATTGCTGTATAGGGAGATGGCACATTTATTACTATGAATTCGGTTTCCAAACTTATTGGTCCGGTATGGATAGTCAATGTAATCTAGCCTAGTGGCCAAATGCTTTCTCCCGAGAATCCAAATAGGGGTGCGTCGTAAGTTTGGAGGTCGGACTGTTTGAGACTGAGCCCGTGAAACAGGTCTAGGTACATTATCTTAGAACAGCTGCCTTGGTCTATTAATACCCGTTTGACATCGGAGTCTCCAATCCTTAATTTGATCACCAATGGATCGTCATGTGGAGTCTAGACATCTCTCAAATCTTCATCGGAGAAGAAAATCTGCTGTTCACTTCTTGGGAAATCCATCCTCGGTTTTTTGGACATAACCGATCCTTCGGATACCTGAAAGACTTCCCGAAGGTGTTGAGCTTTCTTCAAATCGGACTTCAACCGATCGTATGACTGCCCATTTGACCGAGATGTATGAATCGTTTCTATGACCCTTGCAGCAGGCTTGGTGTTGTGGGCAGTTGTTGGCCCTTCATGGTAATGTTGTCTCTGGCCATCACTTATGTAGCGGTGCAGGTGTCCGGCTTTAGCCAAATCTTCTAAGTGCTTTTCAACGTATAACATTTCTCGGTCATATGGCCCTTTTCTTTGTGATAAGAACAATATTTGTTGGGATCTCTTCTCATTGGATCTCCACCCAGGGGAGCAAGCCACATGAAGAAAGGTTCATTCTTTATGTCACCCATGATGTGATAGATTGGTTGGTTAAAAACCGTATATATTCTGCCTGCTTCTTTCGGTCGTGGAAAACGGGTAGGATTTCTTGGCGGTATTTCGGCCCTTTTTTACTCCGTATTGTTGGGCCTTCTTGGGGGTTGACTTTGTGTAGATATTGCCTCAGTTCTTGCTCTGTCTTCTTCCACCCATACATATTGTTCGATTCGCAACATGAGGTCTCGCATGCTTCTAGCCGACCTTTTGGAGAGACTATGTCTTAATTCGGATTCTGGGCCCTCTTTAAAGGTCTTGATGGCCATATCTTCTGTACAACCGTCTACCTCGTTATATACTTCCCAGTATCTTGCAGAATAATTCTTTAGCGATTCTGAGACTTTCATTCTCATGGACATTAAGGAGTCGAACTCCTTAGGTTTCCGACTATTGGTTATGAATCGGGAGACAAATGCCTTAGCTACTTCGTCCCAAGAGTAAATCGAGGAATGTGGTAGGCGGTTGAACCATCTAAGGGACATTGGTCCCAAGCTTGAAGGGAACATTCGGCACATTAAAGCGTTGTTGCCGAGGTGCAAAGCTATGCTTTGTTTAAAATGACTGATATGTCCGCTAGGGTCGGCCTTGTTGTCGTACATCATGTAGTTCGGGGCTGAAAAATTTCCTGGCAGACGTGCTTTCTTTATTTCTTTCAAAAAGGAGAATGTGATATTTGGTGAAGGGCTTTCCATACTGTTTCTTGTCCTCTCCTTTCTCTGTATGGTTGTCTTACCATTGAGGGGGATTTAGACCAGTTGCCTCTGGATCCTCTATCCAGACCTCTTCCCCCTTTATTCCTTTCGTCAGAGCTTTCTTCTTCGTCGGTTTCTGCGGCCGACTTGCTTGAGCTTTCTGATGACAAATATCTTTCATGCTTAGTTCTGATCTTTGGTCTGCTGGAGTGTTGTGATCTTCTGGATTGTTTATTTTTCTTTAACTTCTTCTTCAAGTTAAGGACCCGTTGTTGTAGTGCCTCCACAGTATCTTCATTACATTCGTCCCAGGTTCAGTCACTGGTCGAACTGCCCGCTCTGGGTTCTATTATTTTAGTTCTTCGGTCCATTTTGGAAGGTTTATGATATCGGTGGGATGGTTCAGGCTTCTGTTCTTTCCTGATTTCTGACCTAACGACTATTCTTCGGAGTGTTTTTTCTAAAGGTGTACCTTCGGGCCATCTCTTATCGTTGTTGGAGGAGAGGTCGGTCTCCAAGAGGAGATTTTCTCCTTCTGGGATTATTATTAGATCTTTCCCTCGGCCCGAGTATACGGTTACTTTTTCGATGTTGCTAGTCATTTCCTCTGGAATTTTTTATCTTTAAAAGTACTTTCCCACAGACGGCGCCAATTGTAGTGGGTAATTTTAGAGCTACAATTAATTTCTTAAAGTACTAAGAAGCACTTTTGTCAGATTTTCCAGAGAAAAGAAAGTCCTTTTCATTAATAATTGATTTTGACTTTATATTACATTATACATCGTATTCTATTCCCCTCTTCTGATGTGGGACAGTTCTTTACATTTATATAAAAAGTACAAGACTTTTACATAGAAGTACAATGTTCTATTTCATCCTTATTATTCTTTATGGATCATCTCAACTTCTGGTATGGGCTTGGGCCGAGCTCTATCTTTCAACCTTTGACGTGGGTCTGGGCCGAGC
>BKZX01020526.1:6356-17856 GCA_014362285.1 Fagus crenata
AATTTGCTAAAATATGCACTTACTTCTAATTATTCTCCCATAAATGTTGTGATGAGTCTGTCATGTTCCAAACAGTTATCAAAAAGGCTGTTCTAAATCCACACCGTGGTGTGAAACAGTGTTTTCACACCATGGATGTGGTAGGTTATCATTGGGCCACATTGTAGATGAGTCCCGCAGGTCCCACAAGTGAAAAAGCAGCTAAACACATGAAGAATAGAGTTATCCTTGTTGCCAAATGCTGTAAAAATTGTGCACAAATTTGTGAAGCACGTGATTAGCGTTTTTTTTTTCTCCGTCTGGTCTTCTTCTTCATCACGCCATGGCCACTGAAACAGTAAGCACAAAGTCAAAAAAAAAAAAAAAAAACATAACTTAGCCGAGAAGATCACGTCAGTTCTAAGGTTGGATTTTTGAAATTTTGTTACTTATTATTTCTTGCCAATAATTATGAAACAATAATCCTAAACATAGAAACCATTTTCTGTAAAACAGTGTTGCTGCCATCGTTGGTTGAACCTGAGCTTGAGCTTGAAACAGAGAGACCATTTGGAGCAGAGACAAAGACCATCATTTGAGATTTGGAGCAGCATTTTATGTGAGTTTTGGAGGTGCATTACACTAGTGCATTGACTACCACTATTCACGTGGTATGCTTTTTTTTTTTTTCTCTTTTTCTTTTCAGTTGCTTATGTATATTATTTAAGTTTAGTTTAGTGATAATCTGTACATATTGTTTTGTGTAATAAAAAATGAAAAAAAAAAAAAAAAATTATGCTTGTTTTAGTTGTAGCAAAATATTCATAATTGTTGTATTATGGCTATAGATGTTTAACAGGTTTTTTCATATTATTGTTTAATAATAATTTTAGTGAGTGTGTGTTAGTATATTTGAATGTTTTCTGTTATTAATCCTAGTCACAATGTAATACTTTAGGTTTAGGTTGTATATCAGTATTGGTATGTGATAAATTATTTGGTAGAGTTTACATTACATGTTATTATTAACTTTGGTATTCGGCTTATAGGTTGTTGCAGTCATGAGTACACAAAAGACGGATGATGTTGGATCCTTTGCTGCTAGTAATAGTTTTGTGGAGGATTTACCACAGCCTGTTGAAGGAAACATGCAGGATACACCAGAGAGTTTATTAAGAAATTCAGTGATTGAACCAAGGGTTGGAATGGAGTTTGATTCACTTCTATAAGTCACTGAATTTTATAAGAATTATGCTTATTCGAAAGAATTTGCAACAATGACAAGGAGTTCAAGGAAAAATAAGAGTTTCACTAAGATTTCTTACATAAACTTAAAGTGTAACCGAGAGAGAAGATACAGTAGTTTGGTTGATAATGCTTCCAAGAAGAAGTCGACAATAAAAAATTCGTGTAAAGCTGGGATCAAAGCTTCGATGGATATTACCGATCGAAAATGGAGGATATTGGGTTTTATTGAGAATCATAATCATGATTTGAGTCTAAGTAAATCCAGGCATTTTGCTGCTTTTCAACATATAAGCACGGATACAAAAAGGAGACTCTTGATCAATGGTAATGCCGGTGTTAGAGTAAATAGTAATATTAAATCTACCATCGTTGAAGCAAGGGGTTATGAGAATGTGACCTATAATTAAAAAGATGTTCGCAACTTTCTCGATAAGGAACGTCGTTTAAAATGTAGGGAGGGTGACGGACAAGCCTTGCATGATTACTTCGTTAGGATGCAAGGTAAAAATTCTAACTTCTACCATGCGTTGGATTTGGATGATGAGCTACGTGTGCGGAATGTTTTTTGGGTTGATGCAAGGAGTAGGGCAGCATACGAATCCTTCCATGATGTGATCATATTCAACACCACATATCTAACAAACAAGTATAATATGTCATTCGCCCCTTTTATTGGAATTAATCATCATGGTGAATCTATTATACTTGGTTATGGGTTATTGTCTAGTGAAGACACGAATTCGTTTGTTTGGTTATTTAGGCAATAGTTGCAAAGTATGTGTGACATTACTCCAAAAGTCATTATCACAGACCAATGTCAAGCAATGCGGCGAGCCATTGAAATAGTTTTTCAAACTGTTCATTGTTGGTGTATTTGGCATATTGCAATGAAATTGCCGATAAAGTTTGCTGGATTGGAAGTTTATCAAGATATAAAGTATTATTTGCTTAAAACCGTGCATGAATCAATGACAATGGAAGAGTTTGAAGAAAAATGGAATCATACCATCACTTCACATCATCTTGAGGAAAATGAGTGGTTAGCTAAGTTATATGAGGAACGGGAGCGATGGGTTCCTGCGTTTCTCAATTCCAATTTCTTTGCAGGAATGTCGTCAAGCCAGCGTTCGGAATCAATGAATATCTTCTTTGATGGTTACTTACATAGCTCTACAACCTTGAAAGTATTCGTGAAGCAATTCAAGAATGCAATGCAGAATAAGGTAGAAAATGAGATTTTATCAAATTTTGAGTGTTTTGAAGATAAGCTGAAGTGTTCGTCATCATCTCCTAAGGAGAAATAGTTCCAAGAAGCTTACACCCATGAGATTTTTAAGTGGGTGCGAATAGAATTTTTTGGAAGATAGGGTTGTATCGTAAAGAAGGTTGTTAGAGGTGGTGAAGAGGTGAAATACAAGATTCAAAACGAAGCGGAGACATGGAGGCTTTTTGAAGTTAGATTCAGTTGTTCTGAATGCTTGGTTGGTTGTGTATGTCGCATGTCTGAGTTTAGAGGCATATTATGTAAGCATGCCTTATTTATGCTTTCCTAGGAATGTGTTACTGTACTTCCTGACAGGTATATACTAGATAGGTGGAAAAAGGATATCAAAAGAAAACACACCTACGTCTCCACTTATATAGATGATGTACAACATAACCCTATTTTGGAAATGTACGAAAAGTTGCATGGACTAGCACGCGGTGTACTTGAGATAGGGGCTGAGTTTATAGAGAATTTTAATGTTCTAGAAAAGTTATTAATTGATTTGAAAGACAACTTTCCTCGTTTATGTGATAAACAGCTCTTGTCTCAGAGAAAGAATAGTGTTGGAGCTGCTTTTGATGTTGTTAGGACTGAAGTTGTAAGAAGTCCTATGGTTGTGAAGCATAAAGGTCGACCTAGGATGAAACAGCTGAAGTCATCAATGGAGGAAGCGGTTTCAAAACCGAAAAAGAAAAAGAATACTGCCGCTACTAGGAATTTTGCTCAATCTACATCAACTGCTGGGTACATAATTAAAAGACCACATTTCTTTTAATATCCTAATCTATTATTGTTTATTAATTTTGGTTTAATTGTGATTGAATAGCCTAGGTTGGAGGTTGTGCTTATAGAAATGGCTCTACATCAAACATGGTAAGTATAGGTGATTTACACTATTATTATTCATATGTAGCAAAGACGTTATTTTTTGGCTTATGGTTGATTTTTTTTTTTTTTTTTTGTATTGTAGGAATATCCAATATCTATGCCACATTCAAATGATTGTTATAGATTTGACAAATCCAATGCCTTCCCAGAATTTTGTGTCAGAGGTAAAGATATTTGTAATGTAGAAAAAATGGTTATTGAATCCTATTTATTGTATACTTATTGTACCATGTTTTCTTTTACAGACAATGTCACAAAGTCAAGCTCATGGATACGAAGACCAAGCCTTAAACCTTACTTAATTAGATATATGTAAATAAATTTTTTTTTTTTTTTGTTAAACGATCCTCCTTTTTTTTATTACGAAAAGATGCGTTGGTAGTTAGTTTTTTTATATCATGGAAAGACCCGTCTCAATCTCCTATATCTTCAGCGTTGTTGTTTTTGCAAGAGGAAAAAGAAATTGTTGGTTCCTTTTACTTCATTAATATACACCCATTGATTGTATTGTTTGTAGCTAGAGTGGAAAATTAATGTACTTTGTGGTCCCAATGCAATGATAATGGAAGTGCATACGTATTTGAGTTTTTACTAGTGGGTTGTTTTAAGTTTTTATGTATTCAGGTTATGATGAATTTCATGAATGTAGTAATTTTATGAAAGTTATGTAAGAGGTATACTGTGAACTAAGTTTGTAAAAATTGGTCTGGGTAAGACAGGTTTCTGGATTGGTTTCTGGGTAAAGACAGGTTTCTAGGTAATATGATACTGTGCACCAAGTTTGTAGAAAGTGTGGATAATGTTGTCCAGACTTAAATAAAATTGTCCACACTTTCAGGCCAATAGGAATACTGTTCACGTATACTATTTACGTGTACTGTTTATCACTGCTCTTCAAGTGTGGACAATTTTGTCCACACTTTGTTCAAATTGCCCACACTTTCTGGGGAAGAGTTCACTGTTCACATAAAACACTGTTTACGTAACTGACAGAAAGTGTGGACACTTTTGTCCACACTTTTATCAAATTATCCACACTTTTTGAGAAAGAGTTCACTGTTCACATAAAATACTATTTACGTATCTGACAGAAGGTATGGACAAAATTGTCCACACTTTTATCAAATTGTCCACACTTTCTGGGGATGAATTTTACTGTTCACCTAAAACACTGTTTACGTATCTGACAGAAAATGTGGACAAAATTGTCCACACCTTCTGGGGATGAATTTTACTATTCACCTTAAAAATGTTCACATGAAACACTGTTCACGTGACTGTTTAGTGTTCAAACATGCATGAATTTGCATGGTCATTGCAAGAAAATATAGACATTAGTAGTGTCCACACATTGATGCAAATTGTCCACAATTTCTGGACAAACTGAAATGTTAAACTAAACATTTTTCTGGTACACAATACATTTATTGAATACATTTCAATACATTCATTCATATTTATTCAAATAAACATCCTCATTCATTCAAATATTGTCTAATTACAAAAAGTGGTTGTTAATGACTACACTACACATTTATTGAATTTGATATCATAACACAACAATAAGGCCCACAATTACAGTAAGTCCTATTGTTAACAATTTTTTCAACGATTGGATGTCATCACAATGTACTGGTTGGACCATATCACACATGCCACGCATCTTTGACTGAAGTTGATGCAAGTCCAGTAACAGTTGTGATGCATCAAGCAATTGTGATGCATCAACCATAGATTTAGAACTTGTTGCTTGTGATACCTCATCCAAGCAAAGTAGTTTTTGGAATAACATTTGTTTTTTTTTTTTTTTTTTTGTGGTCATATTTGGTTTTCTTTAATTGATAAGTTAGACACGCATTTGGTGGCCCATGACCAAAAGCCTTCCCTCCATCCCATTAGTATGGGAGGAGGAATGGCATTTGAGCTAGAGCTCGTTGGTGCAAGTATGTATAGGTATTGACAATTAATTATGAAAAAAGATCTTTACGATGCGTGCTAGGCTTTGTTATATATATAGTACCTATGTATGCATGTATGTATGTTTGTATATGTCACCAAAATAATACTATATATGTAGTTATCTACTTGTATTATCTAATTTATCTGAATGTTTGTTCATGTTAACTAAGTGTGGACAATGTTAGGGTATTCTAGATAATTTTCACATTTTCTGTACAATAGGACTTGAATTGGCATACTTTTTTAATCCTTGTCATTACATGCTAGCTTCAAGACATAGTGTCTTTGGATGAGCTTATTCTTGTTATTTCTTTTAATGATCGATGATTTTATGAAATATTCTAATTCTATGGATTTCTATTTTGCATGTAGCCAATGCAATGGCGACTATTAATGTCAACACACCCGCAAGTAACTCAGAAGTTCAATCCCGTATTTGCCATCCTTGCATTGTCAGCAAGTTGATGGACATTAACAAAAGCCTATCTGACCAATGTAAGAGGCAGCTGTGAACCACTCCATTTGGGTGGTTGTTGAATCTCCACTGCAACATTAAGGCCAGTGGACGAATACTAGAAGTGATGCTTGCAAGTTGGAATGCCGATGAACGTGCATTCCAAGTGGGTGATAGGCTCATACCTTTCACCTTATTTGACGTTGCCCTTATACTGGGGTTGCCCGTGACGAGGGAGCCAATTGATTGCAACCAATTTCATGTTGGGGTGTCTATGGTGGAAACATTGCTGGTCACCTATTTGAAGACAGCTTCGCCATAGGAGTGGACTAAATCGGTGACATTGCTCACCAAACCTTCAATAAAAGTCCTAGACAGGGTTAGGTTGTATATGGCCCTTGTCTTATCCTATTTTTTGTTTCCTACGACCTCCCAAAAAGTCACCACAAACCTATTACCACTGCTTAATGATAGACCCAACCTAGGTAGATATGCATGGGGGAAGGCAGTGTATGAGTTCTTGGTTAGTGGTTTAAACCATACAGCTGCATTGCAGAAAGCGCAAAAAACTAAAGGCAACTTGCACATTTAAGGTTGCATTACCTTGCTTCAGGTAAAATGTTTTTGTCAGAGTTGTTTACTCCAGCACCATTCTAAATTTTGTTTTATTCTTAAACTTACCATTGATGTCATCATTTATGCAGATCTAGGCATGCGAGCACTTGGGGATTGGTCAGAAGAATGCTGAAATTAACTAACCTTTCCCAAGATTCATAGCATGGACCCACCAAAGAATGTTTAGTAAGATGGCAATGGAGGCCTTTAGTAATAGTGTCAATGTAAGTATTTTATACTAAAGTTGCGTACTAATTTAATATAAATGTTAGTTTCTTATAAAGATGTTAGTATTACATTATTCTAATTCATATAGTGCAATTTGTAGGTGTTGTCCGTGTTTACAGCGATGCCATAGGAGCAACAAGAATCCGTGGTACAAGAAGCCATGGAGATCTTACAAGAAACCCATGGTAGCTTGCACACAGTCATATTAAGGAATGATGGGGCTGGGCCAAGCAATACAACTAAAACGCCGTTCAACCAATGGCAGCTAGAGCTCCAAGCTGAGAGGACTAAACGGGAAGCTCTAGCACGCCATGTTAAGCGCTTAAAGGATGAGCTTCACTGTGTGAAGAGTTTGGTGGCCACGGTGATAGAGTCTAGTCCCACTATTCAATAAAACCAGAACCCACCCTCACAAAACTTAGAACAAAACCAGCCACTCATTCAAAGCCAGCTGCCCATTCAAACCCCCATTGTAGACTTGCCAAACTCACCGTCCAAGGCTGTCAAGAGAGGCAAACCTGCCAAAAAGAAGGCCAAGGCAGCCATAGTGGACTTGGCAAGCTCGCCATCAAAGTGGGACAATGAAAAGGAGGCAGCTGTAACTATGATGGATTGGGTGAGTTCACTATCGAAGGGGGCTACTAATATGAGATATATAAGAGCGAAAACACGAACCCAAAAGAATGTAATGATAATGCCCCCCGAATCGAAACCGGTCAGAAATGAGGTACGTGTGTTGTTTAACAATAAAGTACTTAAGAAATACAAGTTTACTTTATGTTAGATTCATATTTTAACTTTTTTTTTGTTTAAAAATCACATATGAAATAACTTTATGTACTCTATGTTTAAAAATCACATACGAGCAATGGGTGGATCCTTATTTCCTATACTAGCCAAAAGTTTATAACAAGGCTGTCTTGGCTGATTTAAGGAAGAAATAGTCATTCGCGACAAGGCGAGCCACTAAGAAAAAGTTATAACAATTACTTTCTTTGAATTATGTAATGATTTATTAAGCGATTAGATATATTATTTTATACTAGTTTATAACTCCTAAAAAAATTTTTATAGCCAGCGGGGTTGATAGCAATGAGGTTGCAATCTCGACCAAAACATATGAGATCATGGGTCAAGATGTGTCATCCTTGTTAGGTGATCAAGCTCGGGAAGAAAGTTCTAGGTGGATATCCACCGCGGTAATTACATCCTCATTTTGCATTTTAGATCCATTTATTTATTACATATTTGAGACATGAGTTTTACAATTCTATATTGTTTACTAAGCAAGTGTGATACACGCAGGTGGTGGACTCATACAAGGATGTACTTATGGAAAAACTCACTAAAAGCGGCCACCATCCACCGTATATAAACTATATAATAGCCGTACATGACGGGGTAAAATAACAAAATTTCAACCTTGGCAAATACTTGTTCATACTTTTACACTATGAATGATTTCAATATAGCGAGCTCTTTTGTCGAAATAACTAACTATGATTTATGCAGACTACGATCCTAGATTCAGCTCAATCAACTTCAACACAAATAAGCAAAAGAACAAAAAAGGGTAAAAAACCCATTGAGGATGACCAGTCTGGACCAGAATCTGTGTTCTATCCTAGTTGGGTACGCGCAATGCCGGAAAATTGCAACCGGGTAATTGGACAACTTTTCCAACTTCATTTTGTCAAAAATTGTCGTTACATATCTATTTTGAAAAAACTGTGTATGACCTACCATTTCGTGTTTCTTAATGCAGATTTTTGTCCCAGCATGCCACAATAGATATTTTGTTATGCTGGTTGTAGATTGCTTAGATAAAATTTTCTATTTTTTTTTATTCTTTACTTAGTGCAACCCATAGAGCTTAGGCGCCAATATTGGTAAACACTTATTTTTCATTTCAATTTTCTTGCTAACCCAGTATTAACTTAGTTAATCCCACTGATACTACTTTCTGCTACTTGCATCATAGCGAAAAGCTTTGGAGCAGCTATGCGTAGAGAAGTTGGGCCATCAGGATGTCCATACATGGCTCCTAGAATATAAAAATGACATACCAAACCAAGATCACTACGCGTAAGTACCAATATCTATCATGACCCTAAATATATTGAGACAAATTTGAGTGTACTGCCTTAAAGGATTTCTTATCAATCATAGATGGAAATTTATGATTTGGTCTTCAAAATTTTCTTGCCTTTTAATATAGACTGTGTAAGTAAGTTCATATTCTCTTTTCATGTGTTTTGATAATTCAAATGCAATTGTTGGTTACTATGTTGATTGTTGGTGTTTTGATTCATCAAATGTAATTGAGATATTGGTTGTTGGTTGATAACTCAAATGTAATTGTTGGTTGCTATGTTGGTTTCTGGGTTCACTTCAATGTTCATACTATTTTCTAGAAAATGTGGACAATATTGTCCAAACTTAAAGATAATTGTCCACACTTTCTATGGATGTTACGTTGGTTGTTGGTACATGTTGGTTTCTACGTTGGTGGTTGGTACATTTGGTTTCTATGGATGTTATAAATCTAAATTTTGAGTGAAGTAAATTTCCATAAATTATGTTAATCAGTGTTGATTTTTATGTACTTTTTCCTCATTTTTTCTAGCTCCGACTGTAGGATTTTCATGTTGACATAGATGGAATCCTTGATTTTTTTAAAACAAAATAGTACAATTTAGAGAGGTATGATTTCCATACCTTCATTTCATGATGCATTAATGCGTTCATTTTAAGTCAAAACAACTAACTAACCAATAATTTTTAAATATTTTTTTTTATGTTTTGTAGGATGATTGCCCAAGAATTCGGCAACGCATTCTGCTGGAATTATATTACAATTCTTTACTACCCACAGCTGTACAAAGCTAAAACTTCCCAATTCGATTGTGCCGTGCTTGCTGCCCAAAACTGCCCAATTCTTTACTGACATATAATTTTATGTTTTGATACACATTTGTTATTTTTGTATTTTGCTATAAGTTTATTTTTCTTGTATTTAAAATTTTGGTTGCTCTATTTTTTCTATACTTGAGATTGTATTAAAGGTAGTCAACATAAACAATATTTTATGATTTTGTAAATAGAGTAAATAAATGAAATGGTGAAATTGGTTGGAAACATTTGCATATATTTTAGGTTACCCATGAATTTCTTTTATATTTAATGTTACCAGAAGCAACCTATTGCCATTGGAATCTTTACATTACTCGTTGTGAAAGATATAAAAAAAGAATGTCTAAAAATATTCTCCAAATTGTGATGAAACTAAATATGTTCAAACAAATACCCAGGAGCAACCTATTACCATTGTCTACATTGGAAATAATAAAGTTTGTTTGTTTGTTTGTTTTTTTTTTTTTTGAGTGATTTTAGTTGGTTTAGATAAAAAATAATAAAATTGTTACAAAGATGCTAAGAAACATATTTAATAGATGCCAAGAAATATGACCAATTCGTATGAACATGTTTAAATGTTCATACAATTTTTTGGAAAATGTGGACAAAAACATGAAATTATGGACAAAAATTTCGAGTCTACTTATGAACATTTAAGTGAACTCAGAAATGTTCATACAATTTTCTGAAAAATGTGAACAAAAACATAAAATTATGGACAAAAATTTCGAGTCTATGAACATTTAAGTGAATCCATAAATGTTCATACAATTTTCTGGAAAATGTGGACAAAAATACGAAATTATGGACAAAAACATGAAATTATGGACAAACATTTCGAGTCTATATATGAACATTCATGAACATTCAAGTGAACCTAGAAAGTGTGGATAATATTGTCCAAACTTAAAGAATAATTGTCCACACTTTCTGGGTTCACATGAATGTTCATAAGTAGACTCAAAATGTTTGTCCATAATTTCATGTTTTTGTCTACATTTTCTGGAAAATTGTATGAATATTTCTGGTTCACTTAAATGTTCATAAGTAGATTCGAAATTTTTGTCTATAATTTTATGTTTTTGTCCACATTTTCCAGAAAATTATATGAACATTTAAACATGTTCATACGAATTGGTCATGTTTCTTGACATCTATTAAACATGTTTCTTAGTATCTTTGTAACAATTTTATTATTTTTTATCTCAACTAACCAAAATCACTTCAAAATAAAAAAAGAAAAACCAAACTTTATTATTTCCAATTTCAACCAAAATCAACCAAACCCTAAAAAAATTATTAAACCCAACAAAACTTTCAACCTTTATTATTTCCAAACCCTAACAAAATCATTCAAACCCTCACAAATACAATCAAACCCTAACTTCAAACATAAAAAATTTGTTATTTCCAAACCCAAATAAAACCCAAATCTTTAAACCTAAATCAGATCTGAAATCAACACTTTCAAACCTTAACTCTTTCAAACTTCAAACTTCAATAAAAGAAAAACTTTTGAGGGAGAGAGATCTATGGCTTCATGAGGATAGATCGGGAAGAGGAGGAGCAGAAAATTCGAGAGGAGAGAGCAGAGCATTCGGGAGGAAAGAGAGTGAAATTTTCAGAAAAAAAATAGTTGTTTGGTTACAAAGATAGTGGAAATTGGAATAACAAATTAGGAATAACCGGTTTGTCTTTTAATGATGGTGTGAAACAATTCTTTCACACATGGTGGATAATGCACAACTTCCTGTGTACTTTCTAGTGTGGAAAAAGTGATCAGGGAAAAAAAAAAAAAAAAAAATACAAAACCTTTTGTTCATTTTTAATTGCTAATGTGGAAAACGTAATAAGGAAGAAAAAAATAATAATAATGCACAACCTCCTGTCTACTTTTTAGAGTGGAAAACGTAATCAGAAGAAAAAAAAAAAAAAAAAGGAAAAAA
>BKZX01020528.1:0-15480 GCA_014362285.1 Fagus crenata
GATACAACAGAAATTTATAAGAAAGTGAAAAGTATAAGATAAGATAAGAGATAGTACCTTTCCAAGAAGGATTTCGTTGGTGAAAGGGCCATAGTAGTCGGAAGTGTCGAGGAAAGTAACGCCTCTTTCAATGGCATGGTGAATGAGAGCGATCATGTCTTGTTCAGGCTTGGGAGTGCCATAGAAGGCGGACATGCCCATGCAGCCTAGACCTTGTGCTGACACTTCAAGTCCCTGTGAACCCAGCTTTATCCTCCCAATTCCTACCGCCATTTCTTTCTTGGGATCAAATTCTTCAACAACAACTACAACTAGCTGCAGAATGTGCTCGGATCTCTGTCTCTTTTTATAGTCAGTCTCCAGTATTCCTGAGTAATAGTCAAGAAAGGACAAACACTATCTGGTGCAGCAATTATCGAACTGCTGGCGTAAGTACCTATGTTAGAGGACACCTTGACTCGTTGATAGAGTAAGGACATATACGTCAGGGAGCAATAAAAATCAACTTTGACGTGAGGCAAAATATTGTCTCCTACCATATACACCAGAGAGCAATAAAAATCAACTTTCATAGAGTAAGGACATACGTCAGGGAACAAGAAAATTATTGTTTTCTTATGAAACAATAAGAAATTATTGTTTTTTTTTTTTTAGGGTGAAAAGAAATTATTATGAAACAAATGCTAGAAATGAGAATTTCATCGAGACCAAAGTATGAATAATTTTTTTTTCTTCATTTAAAAATTAAAAATATGCTAAGATTCAAAACTGAACTTATTCATGAAAATCTAAACTACCTTATATTCCATATTAACAAAATATAAATTAATAAAAAACAAACAAAATAATTGTTTTTTAATACATTTCTACTCAACCTAAATCTTGAAAATCATATTCTATTTTATAGCAAAACCCATCTTAATAGTTATTGTTGAAAAAGTCAAATTTTGTAGTTGATTTTCCCATAAGATACTAATCAAATAAATTTTATATTTATTATCTCATTACAAGGTAAAAATTAAAGGGGAAAAAAAAGAAAAAAGAAAAAAGAAAAACCCAAACACAAACACAAAACAAATAAATTTTGAGGGCATATACCACATCCATGGCATAAACCAGACTTTGAGGTAGAAAGCGGTTCAGAAGTGACCAGCGGCATGGAGGAGGCGAAGAGCGATGCTGCTATTGACGCCACCGCTGAGGACGGCGACTCTGAGGGGTTTGGTGTTGGACATGGAGCAAGAGAGATCATTGGCATGGAGGCTGTTGAAAACCGTAACTGCCATGGATGTGGTCTATGCCCTCAAGAGGCAGGGAAGGACCTTGTATGGTTTTGAGGAAATGGGTTTTGTGGGGGTGGGTTTGTGGGTGTATTGGTGAGGGAAAGATGGTTTTGGAGGAGAGAGAGAGAGATGAGTTTGTGGGTTTTGAGAGAGAGGAAGAGAGGGAAGAGAGATTTGAGGGTGGAGGCAGCCATGGAAGATGGTGGGAAGAAGAAAGGGGACGGTGGGAAGAAGAAATGGAAAAAACTTAGAATTGATTGTGGGGGTAGGGTTTATGGTTTTATTTTTTAAAATGGTTACGTGGCATTTTTTGATTGGAGGGTGTAAAACTGGGTTTTACACCGCCTCCATATTGAATTTAATCTCATGGTAACGAAGAGTCTTAAACTTTTTCACTTGGACATTCGATTTAGTGATGATCCTCTATATGAGGGAGTGAGTTTCATCCGTAGAATCCTTAAAATATATATAAAAAATATGAAAAGTTTTAAGATTATTTATATAGTTTTGTAAAAAATTTAAGTAAATATGAAGATGAAATTTTGATTTTTAGAAAATTTGGAGACCCATCTATGTAGTTCCTCCCCTCGTTGTAAGGATGTGGCAAGCTATTAATTAAAAAATGCTATCATGACCACTGCATGTTATGAACTTTCTTTAATATTGAATTTTTTGACCTATTCATTTATGTGAACGTGACATCATTCTTTGGTAGAATCGGACTATATTTTAGTCTATGATTATTTTATTTTTTTTGAAACATGATTAATATTAGTATATAAATAGGATTTCCATGTAAAGTCCCACATTACTTAAGTACAAAAGGTTAGTCTCTTATTTAGCAAAAAAAAAAAAATTAACCTTCTACTCCTATCACAAAAATTGTAAGCATACTCATATAGTAAAAATATAATTGTTTAAGCACCCTAAATGTTGGTCATTAGGCTAAATCATGTCTCTCTAATTTATTATCCTACTTATTCTTTTATTAATTTTATATCATTCCCAGTGTTCTCTTGAAATAAAACAAGATATTGGTTTCATGCTAAACATTATTTAATATGTATTTTTGCTAAGATAAACATTGTTTAATATGTACTACTAATTATATTTTAAGATGAATGAAATGAAGAATGGATGAAATTTGTGACCGTTTGAATTGAGTACTGAGGTGGGTTTCAATAACTTATGAACGGCTTGGACTTTTCCTTACTTTGGTTTTTTTCTTCTGTTGGACTGAGAACCACAACATATAAGTCGACGCGGAATTCCATTCGTCCCTTATCTCATGTGGGCAAAGACCAAATTGGTGTCATGAACCCACCAATTAGATGCTTCGATTCTGATATTATTTCTTTAGCTCCACTTAGCAGTTAATTTTGGTTCTTTTTCACAAAACTCTTGGGACACCTACCAAACATGAAAAATAAACATAATAAGACTAAATAAAATATAAAATGAGTACTGCAAAGTATAGGTTAAGCGTATAAAATGCACACTATTATGCGCACATCAGGTGGTCTCATAGGAAGTCCTGTTCAGCTCATAAAAACAAAAGCTCTTGCAAATAACAAATAATTTCAACAAGAACCTGGATGGTTGAATTGGTTTCTGACTCATCTGCACTAGACTGATCAAATTGTGAACCTAGCACAACAAGGTAGAAAGTCATTTGCGCTAGACTGATCAAATTGTGAACGGGTTGGGCCTGAGACAAAGGGCTGGAGTGGTTGCTGATGCGTGGGCCTATTAAGCAGCAAAATGAGAACTCAAGTGGGCCCAAGGATAGGCCCGTGCTCATCTTATCTTTTCCCTTATCTCATCTTTCACCACTCTGATTTCTGAATCTCTCGCACACCTCATCTCTCACCGAGGAACCCTTCTCTCGCAAAATGAGAACTTAAGGGGGCCTAAGGATAGGCAGTGAAGTCATTAGGAAGCCTGCTATATTCAAAGCTCGAAGAACGTGATTGGCTTTTTGTAAAAGATAACAACATGTGGAAATTAAACAAAAAAGAAGGTTATATCTTGTCAGCCTTGCGATTGAGCTACAATCAGATGCCATCTTCCTTGAAACAATGTTTTGCATTTTTTTCACTTTACCCAAAAGATTGTAAATACAATACTATTAAATTAGTTCAAGTTTGGATGGCACTGATTTACTTCAATCAAGGAATGAAAATCAAGATTTAGGAGATATTGGCAACCAATATATAGATGAGCTCTATTCAAGATCTTTCCTCGAAGATTATAAAGATTATGGTTACTTTCGCACCTTCAAAATACATGATCTTGCACATGATCTAGCACTATTAGTAGCACAAAATGAGTTCTTAATAATGAATTGTCAGACCCAAAACATCTCAACAAAGGTTTGGCATTTTTCATATATTGACAATACTTGGCAGAATGAAAAGGTTTTAAAATGTTTGCAAAAATCAAAGAGTATACGAACCATTTTTTCACCGATCAATGGACTTGGACCTTCCTCTGAATCCTTTGTTGATGCATGCGTCTCGAGATTTAGATACATGCGAGTTCTAGATTTAAGTGACTCATGTTTTGAGGTGTTACCAAGCTCCATCAGTACCATGAAGCATTTAAGGTGGTTAGATTTGAGAAGAAATTGTAGAATTAAGAAACTCCCAAATTCCATTTGCAAGCTTCAAAATCTGCAAACTTTACTCCTCAATGGATGTGAAAATCTAGAAGAACTGCCAAAAGATATAAGATACATGATCAACCTCAGATGGTTAGATATAACATCCAAACAGAGGTCCTCCCTGGGTCCTTGAATTCCCTGCAATTTTTGAGATTATTGAATTGTGGCAATATAGAATCCTTGTTTGAAGGGATGCAAGGCTACACAGGCCTTCAGGTGTTGGTTATTATGAATTGTGGGGGTTTGATCTCTTTGTTTCCTAACCTAAAATGCCTAACCGCTCTAGAGGTTTTGGGTATTGCGAATTGTGAAAAGGTTGATCTGACTGAAGGGGAAGACCATCAAGAAGAATTCACGGCTAGCCTTCGAGTAGTATCCTTCAATGTATTACCACAGTTGGTGGCTTTGCCCCAATGGATTAAATGGTCTTCAAGAACTTTACAGTACATGGAATTCGATCATTGCCCCAACTTGACAGCGGTGCCGGAGTGGCTGCTGAATCTCGCATCGCTTAGACTACTTGAAATTTCACAATGCCCTAAATTGGTGTCTCTGCCGGAGGGGAAGCTTTGTCTCCTGTCTCTAAGAACTTTCAGAATTGAAGAATGTCCCGAATTGAGTAGAAGATGCCAACCAGAAATCGGCGAGGATTGGCACAAGATTGCTCATGCCTCAAAAATTTACATTGACGACAAGAAGATTAAATAAGATGATAATTAGGTATGGAGTAATCTCTCTCCCTTTCTTTTATTTATCCTTCTTCCAAGTGTTTAACATCTATAAAATAGTGCTCTGTCTCTGGTTGTGTAATCAGCGCAAATCCATATATACGGCTTCTTTGCAAAGAAGCAATCTCTCTCACTCTTGTCATTAATGGCCATTGGCGACTTTCAATTAATTATTCTGTCTTTGCTCAAAACTAGACAATTCTGATAGCTATTTGAAGCATGAAGCAACAAGAAAAAAAGTAGCATAATAGGTCCAATTATGGCTAATACACGTGAAAGCAAAAATCACGAACCATTGAAATTACAACCCACAAGTTACCGAGGTTCTAATAATTATAATGATTTCTTTTAAGCTCCTATCTATGGGTATGGAATCAATGGTCAGAAATTTGCACTTTATTTACTTGTTCTAGAGTTTCATTTTAGTTAGAAGTTTCAGCACATAATATGGAAGATACAAACATATTATATCTAGAAATGATATACATTTGTTAACTTGAGGAGAAGGATAATAAAAATATATGTGAAGGATCCTCTCCTTTTGGTGTGACTGGGAATTAAAAACAGAAAAAATAATGCAGAGGAAGGTATAGACATAGGAATAACACAAAAACTTTTGTTAGTTTTCTAATCAATGCTTCTTCTGTTTAGTTGTTTGGAATTTACTGTCAACATCTGCTATCTTAAAATTAGAGACTCAGCTTATCTGATAAGACTTTGTTGCCTGAGTTTTGGTTTTGTTTTCAGAATCAGATTTTAATTGCTGAGATGAAGTAAAGAAAAGAAAATGACGTTTTAGAATCTGTATTTCCATTAGTTTTAGTTTCCGATTGGCTTGGTGCTTTGGAAATATGATTGAATGGGTATTGTTGTTGTGTTACAGGTTCCTAGATTCAGCCGGCAATTAATTTTATTTGGATGTAAAGTGTTTTTGGTGTTTGTGTGTGTGAATAAGTAGTATTTTTTACAAGGTTCTGGGAATCGAATATAAAGTTAGCATTAATTTCTCTCACTTGGACTCTAGTGGTGTTGTTTTAAATTTGTTTTAATTTGGTTGTGGACTCTACTGTCAACATCTGCTATCTTTTTTGTTTTTATTTTTTCGTTTCTATGCTTAACAAGACATAATATGTTCATCTACACTATAGATGAGCATCTTGACATGCTAAGATGACAAAATAATAGAAGAATTGATACAGTATGCATTATAGATGTTCAATTCTCAATTTGCTCTGCATACAGTATGCATTATGTGTTTTGCTCGAAGACATTCTGTTCAATGGAAGTAGTAAATGTAGCTATTTTTGAGATTTTTTTTTTTTTTTTTGATAGATAGCTATTTTTGAGAAATTTTTGGTGGACATAATTGAGATTTTATCATGGTCATGTAGCTGTCTTTTTTTTTTTGTTAAATGTGAACTTTTCATTAACTAGCAAAGGGAATACAACGACAATCTCTGAACCAAGCCTCTTCTAAAGGGGCTAGGAGATTGTTAGGGAAATAATATAGTGGGAGTATTAGCGGAGGGACAACCTTGTTGTCATTACTTGTTGTCAAGTCTGTTAGGATCTTAGGGACAGGTTGTGTGAGATAAAGAGTTTGAAATCATTGAGCCTAGTGGGAAGCCAATTTAGTTGATAACATTATTGGGAAATGAACTAACGTCAGTTTTTCCAGTCTTGGTCAAGTGGTAAGGTGGGGTATGCATACTCAAATGTGCTAGAAAGTCTAGCTAAAGAAGAGATGTCTTGGTTCTGAATATTGTTGGATTTTTCAACTGTAATGCTTGAGACTGAATTGTGTGTAAAAATTTTGTGAAAAATCAGGTTCCCCCACTGCCCTTGTCATGACCAATTTCTAATGTACACACTGAGTATTTGTCAAAATGTCTCACTCACTTGTTTTTTATAAATTTGAATTTGTGAGGCTTGAAACTATCTAGTCATGGCTGTCATCGATTATTTGATGTTTCTGGTCTTAGGCAGCATAGGCAGCATATGTTTTCACTCACATTGCATGCTTTAATTTCATGGCCTATGCTTAGGTCATTTACTTCTCAAGCCATGGTTTTCCTTGGTGTCTCACATGTCATTGCTAGTCTCTCATTCTCACATAGGCGGCCTACGGTCATGTCCTTCAAAAATCAGTTTGAGGATAGGGACCTAACAATGTAAATAGTTAAATAGTCTAATATTCTATCATATATGACAGAATTTTGTTACCTTATTCTGGGCCATGTTGTGTAGTAATAAATGCAAAGAAATGTAATTGAATTGTTTGATTGTGTCATATTCCATACTGTCTTCCTCTAATGTATCCTAATATGTTGTGTTTTGAGTCCTCTTTGAAGAGTAGATTTCCAGAATTATTTCGTCTTGCGTGTCATCCTGAAGCTTCAGTGAAGGATTTGGCGCTGTTTGAGGGTACTAACTTCTACTGGAATGTGAGCTTTACATGCTCAGTTCAGGATTGGGAGCTGGTGTCTGTAGCTGAGTTTCTGGATGTTATTTATTCGGTACTGCCGTCTCAGGAGGGGGCTGATTCTATCTGTTGGAAGCTGTCCCCCCAAAAAGTCTTCTGTGTAAATTTGTTTTACAAGAGGCTTATTGCTCCAGTAGATAAGTGTTATCCTTGGAAGAGTGTGTGGAAACCTCTCGCCCCCTCAAAGGTCAATTTCTTTATGTGGACAGCATCATTGGGGAAGGTATTAACGATTGACAATCTCCAGAAACGTCAGTTAGTGCTGCTGGACTGGTGTTGTATGTGCAAAGCGGCAGGGGAGTCCATCGACTATCTATTTCTTCATTGCAATATTGCAAGTGATCCATGGAACTTTGTGTTCACTCTGCTTGGCCTCCAATGGGTTATGCTGCGTCATGTGGTGGACCTCTTGGCGTGCTGGTCTGGCTGCCTCTGTAGGGTCAGCCCTACTGCTCTATGGGGTTTAATCCCTCATTGTCTTATGCGGGTTCTTTGGAGGGAGAGAAATGCAAGATCTTTTGAAGATATTGAGCTTTCTACCCTGGAGATCAAGCAGTGTTTCCTCACTGTTTTATTGGAATGGACAAATGCTTCAAGACTTTTCCATTTTACTTCCATTTTTGAGTTGATTAATTCATGTCAGCTCTTGTTGTAATTGGTACCTTTTGTACACGTTTTGTGTACATGGGTGGTTTTTCTTTTAATGAAATTATTACTTATCAAAAAAAAAAAAAGAAAAAAATGTTGTGTTTTGAGTGTTTGACAAAAAATTCTGAGTAGATAATAGAATTAAGACACTTGTTGTGATTTTTCTTCTTGCACTGAGTTTGACTCGGTTGTTTAGAGGGATTTATTTTTTGGTTGACATAGAAGGGGCTGATAGAATTGTTTCCATGCTAGTTCAGGAAGATATAATGCAAGGGATCATCTAGAAGTTGACAGCGTGATGGTGTATTGTTTTCCTGCATGCTGATTGTTTTAATGTTACCAATTTAATAGTGGGTTTTGCTATATTTTCAACTCTAGCAGAAATTGTTTGTGTATAACTTTTATTTTTGAAAATTTGATTTTTCTTTGGTTTATATGCCTAGCACACATGTTCTCTACCGTCTACACCAAAAACATTTTTTCCTCACCTAGTTAGACCAAATAATAAAAGACAAAATAAACAAAGAAATGACATTGTATGCAAGTATTCATACATCCAAATTATTAAAAAAGAAAAAGAAAAAAGTATTCATACATCCATGAAATCAAATCTTGAACCACTGGTTCCCCTAAGTCACAAGTGTTATCTCTACTCAAGCATTTGCAAATATTTTATGAAAATGGTAGTACCATTGCTAACCATTGATGATAGATGCATAAAAGAACTTTCAAGTAACATTCATCTATGTTGTAAAATATATATATATCAATTGGATACTACAAGTTGTTGCACATATAAAGCAACAATATCAATTAAATTCCACCATTAAAGCAAAATCCATAACAACCAAAGTATTAATGACAAATATAAAATCCCCAAAGAAAAGAAGTATTTAGTGAAATTCCAAAGCTTGCATAGATGTCCAAATAGTAAATAAGTTATCAAATTGTGGGAGGAATTGAAGGATCCGATTCCAAGCAATTGTTCCTTGCGCCTCTCCATTGGATAACCAATCAAAGCTCTTTAACATTTCAGGGTTCCTAATGAATCAGAAAAGTTGTGATAGGTGTAAGTAGATTGCAGTAGTAAAAGGAACCAGCAGGTCCAGAACAAACATGCTGAGTAAAGATAGAATTAGTTAAAACCGCACAAATAAAGCCTGGAATACACATAATGCAAGCACCATTTTTGGTTTACAAATTGAATTTTAAAATGTCAAGTCTGTTAGGAGTTAGGATCTTAGGGACAGGTTGTGTGAGATAAAGAGTTTGAAATCATTGAGCCTAGTGGGAAGCCAACTTAGTTGATGGCATTGTTGGGAAATGAACTAACGTAAGTTTTTCCTGTCTTGGTCAAGTGGTAAGGTGGGGGATGTGCATACTCAACATGCTAGAAAGTCTAGCTAAAGAATAGATGCCTTGGGTCTGAATAAGGTTGGATTTTTTTTTTGGGTGGGGGCAGGGTAAGTAACGTTGGACTAGTTGAAAGTGAAAATTGAGTACAAATTGATTTTTAGGTGCTTGGATGTGCAAGGCAGAATGTGTATTTAGCTTAGCACTATTATTTGAAATTTGGTGGATGTTCTATGTTTCTGCACTAGACTTTTGCTCTTTAGAGATGTCATAATTCTTGTCTTATTCCATTCTGCTCAGTGAACACCCTAGGTATGTTCTCATATTCACTTATCAAAAAAAAAAAAAAGGTATGTTCTCATATTCGTTATTTTTGTTGAAATTTTATGCATATGGCATTTCATCTGGGATTGAAAAGTGGGTTTATTTTCAAGAATTCTTGCATATGGTGATATTATTCATGTTGGGGTTTTCGTCCTATGCTAAACTTGGATTTTTCAATTGTAAGGCTTGAGACTGAATTGTGTGTAAAAATTTTGTGAAAAATCAGGTTCCCCCATTGCCCTTGTCATGACCAATTTCTAATGTACACACCGAGTATTTGTCAAAATGTCTCACTCACTTCTTTTTGATAAATTTGAATTTGTGACGGTTGAAACTATCTAGTCATGGCTGTTATTGATTATTTGATGTTTCTGGTCTTAGGCAGCATAGGCACCATATGTTTTCACTCACATTGCATGCTTTAACCTCATGGCCTATGCTTAGGTCATTTACTTCTCAAGCCATGGTTTTCCTTGGTGTCTCACATGTCATTGCTAGTCTCTCATTCTCACGTAGGCGGCCCATGGTCATGTCCTTCATAAATCAATTTGAGGATAAGGACCTAACAATGTAAATAGTTAAATAGTCTAATATTCTATCATATATGACAGACTTTTTTTACCTTATTCTGGGCCATGTTGTGTAGTAATAAATGCAAAGAAATGTAATTGAATTATTTGGTTGTCATATTCCACACTGTCTTCCTCTAATGTATCCTAATATGTTTAGATATTAGAACACTTGTTGTGATTTTTCTTCTTGCATTGAGTTTGTCTTGCTTGTTTAGAGGGATTTATTTTTAGGTTGGACATAGAAGGGACAGATAGAATTGTTTCCATGCTAGTTCAAGAAGATATAATGCAAGAGATCATCTAGAAGTTGACAGCATGATGGTGAATTGTTGTCCTGCATGCTGATTGTTTTAATGTTACAAATTTAATAGTGGGTTTTGCTATATTTTCAACTCTAGCAGAAATTGTTTGTGTATAACTTTTATGTTAGAAAAATTGATTTTTCTTTGGTTTCTATGCAATTTAGTTTTATGTGAACTAATTAAATTCTATTAAGTTTTGTATTAAAAGATTAACCTAGATTGCAAATCGAATGTTTTGATTTTGTGGGGGTATCAATTTATTCCAATTTATTTTGTGTTGTGATTTCTTGTCGTTTAATTGTAGATATTATTATTGTTGGTCTTGGTTATTAATTGTTTGTTCTTAATGAGTGTTGTGATTTCATACAGAAACACCCCTCTGACTTCAAGGGGACATGGCAGCCAAACTCTACTATAACTTCAAATTTCCTTGCTGAGATGAGAATGAAGTGCCACGACAGTAATAGGACCCAACTAGTTCTTTGGCCTGCCTTTTATAACAGATTTTATGAAACATATATGAATAAAGCATTAATACTCATGTAATTTTGTTGTGCTTCTTAGGAATGATTCTTCCATATGTGTAGTACACTACTTTGCATGTGGTTGATGCAATATGTTGTTGTGTTTTGTTTGACACTTTTCTTCATTTTTGTTCAGTTCTTTATGCAAGGTTTTTGAAGTTCTTATTTGTTCAGTTCTTATCTTTCATAAATGTGTTTATGGCCGTCATAAACAGATGAAATCAACAGGAGATTAAATTCAGCAAGGATGTGATGCAAACACCCCATTTACACCCTCCAATCCAACATTGACACTCAAGATTCTTTCAAATAAAAGCATAATGACAAATACAAACAATAATCACCCATTAAAAACCAATATATTCCCAAAATTATTATTTTTTTCCAAAAAAAAAAAAAAACTAACATCTGAACACTGCCGGATCGGAGAAGTCGTCAGAAACGCCAACTGAGAATTCACCGGAGAAGGCATGCATTCACCTGGGAAAAGCTTACTGATCTTGAAATAATAGAATTGGATAACTTGACAACTTTCTTTCCTAATTAGATGATACCTTTTTTAAAAATAGATTTTTTTTAATTAATTTTTTATTTTTTATTTTTTATTTTATGAGAAAGTAGGCAATGCAATTAAAAAGATGGGAAAATGTAATAATTGGTCTTTAAAATTTATCTGATTTTTCAATTTCATCCTTATGCTATGTTTGGAAGTTTGAAGAGAGAGAATAGTAAAGAGAAATGGGAGGAGAGAGGATGGGAATGGTTACCCATTCAGCCATTCTCCTTGTTTTGGATGTTTTAAAAATTAAGTAGGGAGAGAGGAATATATATTTACCTCATTTGTTTATTTGTTGTCCGGGAGGAGAGAGGAAGAGAATAGTCATATAAATTGACAATTATGATTCTCATTTGCTAATTTTAAAGAGATAAATATAAATTGATATCCTAAGGGTAAATTTGACAATTTAATTATTTTAAAAATAAGTATAACCACTCCCCTTTTCTCCTCCTCCAAATTCCCTTGATTTGGATAAATAAAAAAGAGGCCTTTGGAGGATAAGATACCCTTCCTCATCCACCTCTAAACCACATTTAAATAAGATTCATTAAACCATCCACATTTCCTTCCCTTTACTCCCTTTTACTCTTCCTCCATTCAAACACATCATTAAAGTTTGAAAAATAACAATAGTATCTTTAATTAATCTGAATTCTTCCAATTCAGTCCTAATCTTAATTTGGATGCTAATGTGTCATATGATTGGACACATTTATCTTTAAAAAAAAAGTCAAGGTGTAATTAAAACTACATGTAAGCGGCCTAGCTATGTAGATACTATCTACCAAGTAAACATATTGGGTAGAACCGTAGAAACATTTGTCATCCACATCGCTACCTTGTTGTCATATGGTATGGATGAAGCATTTGCCATCCATTTTCGCACCTGACATTCACTTGTGTCTACCCTTTTCCCAATGTCACAACCAAAAAAAAAACAAAAGGGGGAGGACATGATACTCTTAAAGCAGTGTCCTATAGTGAAAAAATAGCTAGGAGCTAGCCTATGAATCTAGCTACTAGCAAAGATTTTCTCTTTTGGTTTAAAAAATCTACTAGCAATTATGATAATTATTGATAGCTACCTTTTAGGCACGTGGAAAATGAAGGTTCTAGCTATTTTGTTGAAGTTTTGGGACCTAGGTTTACTATTCTTGACACACTATTGTTGCCCGTGATTGTATGAAACTATTTTATGAAGAGAAGTGAAAATCCAAAAAAAAAACCTTCAAAAGCAATGAACCGAGACTTAATTAGACATTAATTCAAAATTTTAACTATATGTGTCTCACTACTCATTGGATTCATAATGATTGAAACTTGCATAAAAGATTCCTAAATTTTTGTTTATTTCCTAATCACATTAGAGACACAATTGGTATGAGTATTTAGAATTGAGAAGTGGTTGATTAGAGTGGGGGAATTTTGAATAAGCATGGATAGAAATAATTTTCACTGTCACAATTTATAACGCATAGGTGGAGAAAGTGAGAAAGAATGCAAAACTCTCAAATTTTAGCCAAGGTGGTGGTAACTATACATGTAATGGCCGTTTGGATGCACACATCCATTACCTTTATTTGATTGTAGGTTAAATTATAAATATGGTCCTTCAATTATAGGGTAAGGTTCAATTTGGTCTCCCAACTATTAATCGTGTCAGTTTAGTTCCTCAACTATTAATTGTAATTTGTACCAATATAGTCCATCGACTTTCAAAATCAAGTCAATTTCATCTTAGAATCTCATTTTCATTTAAATTTAACGAAATTAAGTAATGTAGCAAATAGATCATAAGTTAAAAGGCTATCATAGAAAGAGTGAAAAATTGAAAATCAAATCAAATAAATTTCAATTTTCAATTCCCTTAAAATTTAAATGCTAAGAGGACTCAAGAATGAAATTGAATTGATCTTAAAAATTGAAGGACTAACTTGACAATTAATAGTTGAGAGGTCAAATTAAAGTTTACCAAGTAATTTGAGGACTAAAGTAGTAATTTAACGTTGATTGTATTATTTGAATAAAAATCTGGCTTGACATTGTGTGTAATGTTTTTTGATGACTTGGCAATGCCACGTGTTGATGTAGGAGAATGATGTCGGATAATACTAAATTAAAATAATTAAGTGCATTCTTTAACTTCATGTCAAACTTCAAGCTAACTTCTGAAAACACTCTCTACAATATGATAAAATTTCCCATACAAAAGATCTTATTATTGAACCATGAACCAAATATTTATGTTCTAATTTCATCAAAATCCGACATAATAAATAGGTTAATTAAAACTTTTCACCCTAAATTATGGGGCATTTACAATGTGCACCCTAAACTCCAAAATTTGCAATCAATTCCTTAATATATTTGAGATTAATTTATAATATCCATCCCACCATCTAAATTGAGGTATAAATTAAGTGCTTAGTAGGTATCTATCCACCCCAAACTATGAGAGCATTTGTAATATGCAACATAAATTACAAAAATTCTACACTTGATACCTTAGTGTCAACTTTGGGTATTGATTGCAAAATTTTGAAGTTTAAGGTGTACACATGCCCCCTATAGGGATACTTATTTTTTGAGCAGTCAAAAACTCAACACACTTCATTAATAACCTTTAAAAATGTCCTTGAGGCTTCAAGTATGCAACACTGAGACCCTACAAAATACTTGTGCTTATGAAGCTTTCCATGAAGAAAGTGGTGGAGTTTCAGAATTCTTCCGAGTTGAAACGACAATACTCATGTATCTATCACCCTTAACACCCTTCTCATAAGCAAATGATTCTAGTTCAACCATTTCTTCTGGTGTCAATCTCACAGACAAAGCTCCAATGTTCTGGTTGAAGTTTTCAATCTTGGTGGTTCCAAGTATGGGACACACATCCTTCCCTTGGTGATGAATCCAGGCCAATGCTAGTTGTGATGAGGTGCATCCCTTCCTCGCTGCCAATTCCTTAACATGCTCAAATATGGTTTTGTTATGCTCCAAATTTTCAGGTAAGAACCTGGGTAAATACTGCAAGCATTGAATACATACATCAGTGTTAAGACTGAAGTCACGGAATAATAAAGGAAGTCACTAAAACACTAAATATTTATCAAAATTAAGACTGATGTCACTGTATATAATTTCAAGAAAGTAGTGTTGTTCATAAAAGCAATGATGTACTCTTTTAAAAAATTCTATAACATAATTTTTTAGTTCTCTAGGCATCCTTGCTACCATGTCTTAGAGGTTGAGGTAATAATTAATGATACTGCAGGACAGTACGTACAGATGCCTACCAATTGAGGTAGGCTCATCATGATTGTAATTTTGCAATGCGATGCTTACTTTATTTAGGTGAGTCAGTATGATGTTTCATTGAATTATGTACAAATATTAAGATAACTTATGTGTGTTACAGAAAATATTTAATTAAATCTCTTACAAGCAACGAAATAGCAGGACTCAATTTTACTGCAGGACATTACACCATATCCATTACATGAAAACTAGTTTTCTCTAAAACCAAAAGGAGTTGATGGGAAAATATTTAACTCGTGGAAAATTTCTTTTGTATCAGGTGTAATGAGTTAGAAGGAGGTGAGCATTGTTGAAAGGAACGAAATATCCAGATGGCCTATATCAGAAATTGTGGTGGGCTACACAAATACATAATGAACACTTGACATCTGCACTACAAAGGTTTCAAAAAATATTTAGGCATTGAAAATAATTCATTAGGACAAATTAAACCTGCTTGAATATTGTCAAGAAAATTTTGCACATAAGTTAAGTTTTAAAAAGAATTTCGACTACTGTATGGTTAAGAGAAACAGGGGAAGCATACTAAATACTAATTGCTGCAATGCCAGTATTTATCTGAGCCAATGGTTTCTTGTGAGGAAAAAAACGTCACAGAATGTTCAAGCATGCACTGATGATACTATAAAGGTGTTATTCAAAATGTATGAGTAATTGAATTTGAAGCTAAAAAATTGTGCAATAGATCCACAAACCTTTCGAACATCATTGTTTGACAGATTTTCAAC
>BKZX01020532.1:0-13353 GCA_014362285.1 Fagus crenata
CTCTTTAATGAGGCAGCAAGAAGTCGTTGGAAGGCACGGACTAACCAACCCTGCTTGCTCTTGTTTTTATCGTGTTTTGCCCTCATCCTAAACAAATAAAAATAAAACTAAAAAAGAGGCCCCATCTCTCACACTCTTCCATCTGACTTTGGCATCATTGCTAAAATTATTGATGTGCTTGGTGCTAAAAAAAAAAAAACGAAAAAATAAAAAGGGTCCAGTAGTTTGTAATTCTGTGCAAGGACAGCATCTCCATCCTTCTTTACCAGAGGACTAGTGCCTAATGCCTAGGGGCTTTTAGGCTTTTATCCTGTTGGCACCATACCATCCCTCACCTTCCTCTCTTAGGAAAAGTTATCTCTTGTTTCGGATAAATAGAGCGCCCAATCCTATTTTGAGAGTATCTCCAACAATATTTTCTATTTTATCTTTATATATAAAGAGCATTGCACTTTAACAAATTCTCTATTTTATCTTTATTTTTATTATTTTATTTTAACTTTTTTTTTCTCTCTCCTCATTTCTTGCCTCCCTCCTTAATTTATCGAGATCGGCGCAAACCACCATTCCAGGCCGCCACCGGTCAGTCACCCATGCCACAAACACCTCAAGATCGGCAACCTACAACCCCAAACCGCCATCGGCAAGTCACCCACGCCACAAACACCTCAAGATCGGCAACCCCACAACCCCAAACCGCCACCGGCAAGTCACCCAAGCCACAAACATCTCAAGATCGGCAACCGCACAACCCCAAACCGTCACCGTCAACCACCACGCCATCACAAAATCAACAGAGGAGAGGGGAGAGCTATGGAGAACAGAGGGAGAAGGCAGAGTAGAGAAGGAAAAAAAATGGAAGAGAGAGAAAGAAATCGGGCAAAATGAAAGAGAAAGAAAAAAAATAAGCTTAAATAGGGCCGGTAAAAAATAATAAAATAATCGGCTGAAGAGTGTATATTAGCTTTTCATTTGTGAAAAGCTACTGTAGCATTTTGGCAATTGGAAGAGCTCTTTGAAAAACTGCTGGAGCATTAATTCTTCATTTTGGCTCTCCATATGTAGAGATAAAGAGCCGAATGAAGAATTGCTGGAGATGCTCTGAGGGCACAATGTATACAGCCAAAACATGAGATACTCCCTCCTCTCTTAGGATATGTTAGCCGTCAATTTATTTGGTTCATTAGCTGTCAATTTGAGAAATAAAATATATTTTTTTATTTTTATGTTACTGAAAGTATTTTATCAAAAATCTAAAATATATATATATATATATATATATTATTGTTGTTGTTGTTGTTGCTGTTGAAAGTACTATAACAAAGGACAATAAGCTCAAATGGAATGAAAAAGATATTTTAGCTTTTTGTGGAATTTGCATAAGATTCACAAAATAAACTTGACTTCAGCAAAAAGTTAACTTAATTGAATTATGACAAAGGTACTTCAACTTTTTGTGTAATCCGCATAAGATCCACAAATAAACTTGACTTCAGCAAAAAATTAGCTTATTTGAATCATGACAAAGGTACACCTAATCTTTGTGTCATGGGTTCACCCATTCCCCCCTCATGACTTTTGGATTGAAGATCGTTGCCATGAACCATACACTTTTTTTATCAAGATGTAAATCTTCCCTAAAAGTCTTAAGGAAGTTAATAGTAAACTAATTAACCCTTCTCTAAGCCTATAAGAGCATTCCCAACTCATTTGGGTTGTATTCTCTATTTTACAACTCTAAAAAGTATCTTTTCTATTTTACAACTCATTTTTACATAACACCTCTCATCCCATTCTCTACTTTACAAAATATCTTATTAAAATAATATTATAATTTTTTTAGAAAAACTATTTTTTATCAAAACCATTTTCTACCCGTACCCATCCCCACCGGCATTACCCGTACCATCCCCTCCGACACTACCCATCCCCTCCCAAACCCAATCCAACAACCCACGCCGGCGGCTAAATCAAAACCCAAACCCACGCAACCCAAACCTACTGGCACTACCCGTACCCATCCGACCCAACCCAGCAACCCACGCCCAAACCCAACCCACGCCGGCTGCTAGATCAAAACCCAAACCCACGCAAACCCAAACCCACCGGCACTTCCCGTACCCATCCGACCCAACCCAGCAACCCACGCCCAAACCCAACCCACGCCGGTAACTAGATCAAAACCCAAACCCACGCAAACCCAAACACGCTGGCGGACGATGTTGTTTCATGGGTTGCCAACGATGAAGACACGTGGATCTCCGATCGCTCTTCAGCTTCTCCACCGTCCGATGATGAGTCCACAATTTCCAGATGCTTCGAGTGAGAAAGAGGAGGTTGCTGCCGTGACAGAGGAAAAGAGAAAAAGCGATTCGGACGGGGAGAGAGAAAAATGGAGAGAGAAGAGTGAAGATATGTTATTTTAATAAATACACAACGCTACAGTAACATGTATTTTTACACGTTACTGTAGCCTTGTGTAAAATGAATCTTTATTCTATATGTTCGGTTGGGATGCGTTTTTGCGGTTTTTTAACAACAGTAGCATCTATTTTAACAAAAACTCCCAACTTACAACTCCGCTGAGAATGCTCTAACGCTGGCATAGAAAACTACTCCTTTATTATCTTACCATGTCTATGAAAAGATTGTGAAGATTCATAAAAAATTCCATCCAAGATTCGAAAGCATGCATGATGGATTAGAAAAGAGATGCACCCTTGAAATATTAAAGATTTTTAATGATATGATATGACCTACTGTTTACATTTAAAATTTAAAATTCGTGAAATATCAAATCTTTACCTTGAAAAACGAACTATCATTTTATTTTGTGTGAGTTCTACATAATTCTGACATTTTTTTAATAGTTTGTGAATATAAATTATGAATTGACAAATACTTTATGGAAGAATCGACAAAATTATGAATATAAACGAACTATCAAATACCTTTTTTTTTTAATGGAAGAATCGACAAATACTTTGAAGTCAATAGAACAAATGTAGTAAATTAGAGCATTCTTATCAGAGTTAACAATTGGGCGAAAAACACAAAAAATAAGGAAAAGGCAACAAAAGTGGGAAACATCAGCCTCCCTAGACCATTGAAAATGGGCAATTGATGAACAGTCGCTCCCCCACCTTGAGGAGCCACTGTTCATCAATTGGGGGAATAAAAAAGATTTTTTTTGTAGTGTAGTAGTGTTTGTTTTTAGTATAGTATTTTCGGGAGTTGTGAAAAAAAAAATAATAATAAAGATATATTAAAAAATGGAATAGTAAAGTTAAAATAGGGAGTCTGGTGTAGTAGTGCTTTAGCTATTTGAGCAAAAGTGGGTTTTTTAGAACCAAATTGGCAAAAAAAATAGGAAGTCTGATAAGAATGCTCTTAAGTGCCAAAAAGGACCGCAGAGCATTGGTGAGAACAATGAATAACTCTAGCCACTGGTCTATGTTTCTCCAAGCAAAAATAACATAATAATAATTTTTTTTTTTTTTATAATCATGAGAAAATTTTATTAAAGCCAAGAAAAAACTAATTACATCAAACAAAGCTGCCCATAACCACTAGGGCCATGCTTTTTCAAAAATTTACATAAAAAATATTGAGGGCCAGACTAGAAATCCCAAACACCCAGAGGGCAGTGCTTAGCAGCCCAGTTTGCCAATTCATGGGGGGCACTATTTGCCTCTCTACTAACCCAATTGAAAACACATCTATGAATTGACTCTGAAAGCTGCCAGACTTTATGAGCTACATTTAGAATTCTCCATGAGACATTATCATTCTTATTTGAAAATGCATCCATACAACATTTGAAATCTCCTTCAATTATCACCTCCCCATACTGGTGATCCACAGCCAGTTGTAATGCCCACAAGAAGGCTTCTGCCTCAGCCTAAACAGGGCTTGTGGTGTTTGCCTTCTTTGAAATAGCAAATACCACCTCCCCTCTCCAGTCTGTAGCTACCGCTGCAATAACAGAAAAGGAGGAACAAATTGCTGCATCTACATTAATTTTTATAATACCTGTGGGAGGCCTGGACCAATTTGAGCTTCTTTTAGCAGAACAACTTATGACTTGAATGGCTCTAACACCCCAATGCTCCTTGAAAATTTTCTTGGCTCCTTTTCATAAATCCTCCATCGTCATTGTGCCTCCATCAAATGCCACTCTATTTCGTTGTTTCCAAATAAAATCCATTATTAGAGCACCTGATAATAATAAGGCTTCCTTGCTCTCTTCATTTAACTCCAACTCCTTTGGTGGGGATAGAAGTGTTTCAATAAGATCCTCCATACTTTGAATTTGCATTATATCAGTATGGAAACCCCAACTACTTTCAAACCATAATGCTCTAGCCACCTGACAATGCCAGAATAAATGAATTGGGGTTTCAGCTTCAACTTCACACAAATAACAACAATTATCTTGGTTGTAGTTAAACCTGAGGCATTTATCCCTGGTTGGGAGGATACCAGACACAATCCACCATAAGTGCATTTTTAATCAATCATTCAACTTTGACTTCCAAATTCTTTTTAAAACTGGCCTGGACTCAGTATGATCTTCATCTTCAAAAGATTCCTTGTATATGGATTTTACAGATAGCTCTCCATTATTAGTCTTTGTCCATATCCACCTATCTTCATTTAATCCTTGTTTATAAGAAATATTATTGATTGCCGAGATAGTGGTATCATAAAAACCAGAGGTTAAGAGTATTAAAATCCCAACCTGATCTGCTTGGATTCAAAATTGAGAAACTGTCATACTAGGAATGCATTCCAACTCTTGTCTCAGTTTGGGGACAAAATTAGGCAAGTTTGGGATCCATGGATCTTCCCAAACAAGTATGTCGCGACCAGAGCCAACAAACCTATAAGCTCCAGTTTTTAACAAATGTTTCACTCCTTCTAAACTTTTCCAGCACCATGAAGCCCCTTTTATTAGATTGGACGATAACCAGTTTCGCCCAACTTTGTATTTTGCCTTCAAAATTTTTACACAAACTGTCTCGATCTAACAACACCCACCAAGCTAGTTTTGATAACAAGGCTTGGTTCAGGTTATAAAAACAACGAAACCCTAGGCCTCCCTCTACTAGAGGTTTGCACAAGGAACTCCAGGCAGCAGGAACAAAATACTTTGAGGATTCACCTCAAGGCTTCCACCAAAATCTTCGAACTATACCATCCATTGCATCACAAATACCTTTAGGTACTTGGAAAGCAAACATTGTGTACATAGGGGATGCTTCGACTACTGATTTTATCAATGTTACACGACCCATCCAGGACAGATTCTTGCACTTCCAGCTACTAACTTTAGATTCCAGCTTATCTTTAACATAGGAAAAATCCCGCTTCTTGCTATTTGAAAGAAATAGAGGAACCCCCAAATATTTAACCCCTTGATGCACTTTTTTCAACCCCCACTGATTTTTAATCTGCTTTAAGAATTGAGGATGGACCCCTACTGAAGCAAACACTCCTGATTTCTCAATACTAATCATCTGCCCTGACCAAGCACAATAAGTATTAAGACATTGCATGAGAATATTCAATTTTGACATTTTTGCCCCATATAATACCAATATGTCATCAGCATAGAGCAATTTGGAAATCTTAGGGGCTGTATTTGAAATTTTTGCTACGCTGATATTTCCCCAAGCCACCTCCCGATTAATCAACCTTGAAAGCACCTCGTTGGCCAAAATAAATAAATAGGGAGATAGAGGATCTCCCTGACTGAGTCCCCTAGATGGAGTGAAGCTCAATCCTTTACTTCCATTAAGCAACATAGTATAATTCACTGTCGTAATACACTGAAGCACTAGTGATGTGAACTTCTAATCGAAACCCAAAGCTTTTTGAGAACCTGCTCAATGAACTTCCACTCCATTCTATCATATGCCTTATGGAAATCTAAGTTAATCCCCAAACATCCCTTCTTTCTTTTCATTTGCTTGAAACTATGAATCACCTCTTGGGCAAGAACAATATTTTCTGCGATCCATCTATTTGGAAAGAAAGCAACTTGGGCAGGATCTATAATTTTTGATAGAAGGGGTCTTATTCTATTAACCAAAATCTTAGAGATGATTTTATAAAAGAAGTTGCATAAGCTTATCGGCCTAAATTGATTAAAATTATAGGCTCCTTGGTTTTTAGGGATCAGTGTAATCATTGTCTGATTCATCTCACGCAACATCCACCCCTCTCTAAAAAAGCTCTATTTAGCCGCTACCACCTTGCACCCTATTGTAGATCAATAGTGTTTAAAGAAAATACCAGATAAACCATTTAGCCCAGGAGATTTTAAAGGTTCATATCTAAGACCACTTTTCTAATCTCCTCAATAGTAGGAATATGACTCAGCTCTACATTATCCTCATCCGAGATGCACTTTTCTAACAGATTGTCTAAATTAGGGGGAAATTGCGAGTTTAAGGACTGGAATAGATTTTGAAAATTAATTGCGAAATACCTGTCAATCTCTGTCTTGGATTGAATCCATTGTCCATCCTCCGGCTTGATTTCTCCTATAAAATTCCTTCTCCTCCTCACTAGAGTTGATAGGTGGAAGAAACAAGAATTTCTGTCACCCTCCTTCAGCCATATTTCCCTCGACTTCTGCCTCCATTTGAGTTCCTCTCTTTCAAGCCAATCATTTAGCTCAATACATAGAGCTACTTCAGTTTCCACCACTTCTTGTAGGATCCATTCCTTGCAAAACCTCAATTTTCCTCTCGAGCTCTTTGATACGGGTCCTAGTTTAACCAAAATGCTCTTTGTTCCATTTCAAGAACTCCCTTTTCACAATTTGGAACTTTTTCACCAATTGAAATGCATGAGACCCTTCCACATCAATCTGCCACGCCCTTTCAACCACCTCAGTACTGGATTCATCTTTAGTCATATTGCCTCGAATCGGAAAGGCCTCTTGCTGAAGCTCCTCTCCATATAAGTATCAAGTAAAATAGGGTTGTGGTCTGAAGTTGGAACAACCAGGTGTCTTACACCAGCTTTTGGGAATAGGCATTGCCAATCTGCATTACATATTTCACGGTCTAATCTTTCCCTGATATTTGCCAAACCAACTCTCTTGTTAGACAATGTGAATTGAGATCCACAAAATCCTAAATCTATTGCTCCCACCTTATCTACAAAATTTATGAAGCTTTGAGACGATCCCTCGCCTTTTTTACTACCACCACGTTTTCTGATCTACATGAAATACTATTCAAGTCCCCAATCAAAAGCCACTGACTCGAGAATGACAGAACGAGATCCTCCATTAGATTCCAAAACTTACTTCTTTGAGCTACATAAAGGGGTCCATAAACCGTAATTAACAACCAAGCTAAATTAGGGGGGGTTTGAATAAATCAAGGAAGAAATTACATACCTGTCTGAATAGACTACTTCTAAATCAACCCTAAATTTTCAAAAAATAGCTAAACCTCCCGCCTTTCCTACAGCATCCACACAGAACAAGCCAGGAAAACTCATACTTGATTTCACTTTCTCTAGCTTAGGGGACGATGATTTAGTTTTTGCTACAAAAACAATGTTTGGCCCTTCAGACCTGATCAAGGCCTTCAAGGCCCTAACTGTCGAGGTTCTACGAACTCCCCAATAGTTCCACGACAAGATCTTCATGGAGAATTTGGGAGCTTGATAAGGCCCTCCTCTTCGGCCACTTGGACTAAAACAGGACTTGTTACCCCATGCACCACATTGAGACTCAACTCTATCTTTTATGTTGCTCTAACTCTGGCCAAAGCTTTGGGAGAAGCTCCTCTTGGTGCTGTGATGGCAAGATGACCCCCTTCATATTTTTTTTGACAACTCCCCTCGTTTAGCAGATGGTGCTTGGGAAGGAAGGAGATGGTTCAGTTCTAGCTTTCTTTGTTTTTTGAGCAGAGTGGATTGAATCCGTTTCTATCTCTTTTCTTTTATTAGCTTTTTGGTCTGTTTTTTGTGGGCTCACCACTTTTTGACCACTAACTTGGAGTACCCGTGGGCCCTCAACATTTTCTAATAAAGGACATTGGGCCAGGTCTAATATAACTTGCTTTTCTAAAGCAATTTGCTCGTGCAAAACTGTTTGAGAATTAAGCTCACTTTCAAATTCAACAAGGCAATTGGTATTGTCCATCCTGTAGTGCTCTGAATCTTGCCTATCAATTGTCAAATCCCTGTTATTATGCAGAGACTCCACTAAATTGACCACAGATTTAGCTTTGAGCCCCGAGCTCCCCTCTTTGCATGCAACTCCCGCATTTTTAGCTGCTCTGGACTTTATCTCCTGCCATGTGTCCAAGGCTGATTGGATTGCACCTTCCTATGCTGACGTATGTCTCGATAATGAAGTAGGACCCTTCCCGGAGTTCTCCTCTTCCATCACCTTTGCTCTAGCTTCCATGGCTAAGGATGATTCTATAAGGTTTAAGTCCCTAAAACTCACCAAATCTATTTCCAGTTGGAATTCACAATTTTCTGCACGCAACCAATTCCCAAATGCTCCATGTATCTCTTCTTTTGCACAATTTTTGATCTCATGCCCAAGCCGATCACATCCATAGCAGAACTTACCCAACCTCTCATATTTAAATGGAATCCAAAGCAAGGGAAGATTCACCCTATCCAATGGAAAGCCTGTAACCAAAGGTCTATTAACTTCCAAACTCACTCTTACTCTAACAAACTTCTTCCACCCATCCCTTCCGCTACCGCAAAAGTCAGTTTCAATAGCCCTTCCTATCTTGTTGCCAATTCTAAATAGATTGGCTTCGTTTTGTCTATCAAGTGGGAGACCATAAACCTGAACCTAAACATCTATCTCAGTGAAATCTACCTCATTTAAGCTTAACTCTGGCCTAAATTTTTTTAGGATTAGATGCTCCCTTCTGAAATTCCAGGGTCTCCGATCCCAAACCCTTCTAACATCCACCTCGTGCTTGAAATAAAACATAAAGACATTCTTATCTACTACTGAAACTTCCACATCTTTAATAGTATTCCAAGCTTTCTCGATGATTTCCTTAAAAATTGCGAGAGAAAGGCTTCAAAGAAAGAACCTTACCAAGGAGCTTAAATTTTGATTTCTCTGTTGCTCCTTCATCAATTTCCAAGCTAACCGCCTGACCCTTCCATCCTAGCCGCTTGGTCTTGGAAACTATGCTATCCAACCCTCCTTGTCAAACACATCATCCATCACGCTAAAACCACCAACAAGAAGAAAGAAAGAAAACCATGTCGCAAGAAAGGAAGAAAAAGTGTTTTCACTGATACTCCAGAAGGAGAGAAGTAGAAGGACAAGGATAAGCCAACAATGATAAGAAGAAGAAAAAGGGTCTCCAGGAATACTCCAAAAAGGAGAAAAGTAGAAGGACAAGCCAACGGGTTTATCACAAAGACAAAAAATAACATAATAATACTATCATATAAAAAATTTTACAACATAAACTTTAAAAATTCAAATAGTAATTAAAAATATTTATTTACTATGAATTAAAGTGATATCAATTATATTTATTATCACATCAATTTATTATTTTTTTTAATAACTTTAACATTTTAAAAATAATAATAATAACAGAAACAACACAAAATTCCATGTTTCTGGCTCTATAATTAAAAGATTATTAGTCTAAAATCACAACAATTTTACAACTCAGATTGTCATTGGTATATAAGAAAAGTGATGTGAATGGTAGCTCCATGTATGAAAATGATGTTACTCTAATCACAATTTGTCGAGCATTCACACTAGACTACTCAAACCGTATATACACCCCAGAAAAATAACTACAAACCCACTAAACACTGTCACACCACACCGTATATTCAATTTTTTTCTCTCTCTTTCCCTTGCGCCATTTTCAGGAAAGACCCATCAAAGAAAGCCGATCTATGTTGTTAAGGGTCCTCTCGTCAGGGTGGTGGTGATTTTGTCACGAGGGTGGTGGTCTCGTCGCAGTGGTGGTGGTTTCGCCGCGGGGTTGGTGGGTTTTATGGTTTTGCTGTGTTTGTCTTTCGCCGATCTGAGTTTTGTGGGTGAGAATCGTCGCGAGGTTTGGTGCGTTTTGTGTTTTGCTAGATTGTCTTTGTTGATCTAGGTTTTGTAGGTGAGAATCACTACCTAGGGTTTTGTGGGTTTTGTGGTTTTGTGCTTGATGCTTGAAGTTGAATTGGTGATTTGTGTTTGTTGTGGGTTACTAGTGCTTGAAGTGGTTGATGATAGTGATTTGTGGGTTACTGGTGATTTGTGTTTGTTGTGGGTTACTGTTTTGGTGATTTGTGGTTGATGGTGAGCCATTTTAATGGCGGCTTTTGATGAAGATGAAAACTCGACTTGTGCCTTGACTCTGGTACTCTCCACGTTGCCCTTCCTGTACGTGTGGCTTATACTCTTGACCAAGTCCAATGTCTTTTAAATATAGCCACTATCTCCTTATCTTCACAAGTACTTTGAGGGAATATTTGTAAGATATTAATTCTTTTTATCACTTTATGATATTATTGAAGTTTACTAGAGAAACTAATCGTAAACTCGTACGATGTTTCAGAAAATGAATTAAAATTAAATTTAAAAAATTATTGGTCTAACTATGATTTTTATTGTCTTTTATATTTTATCTAAATGTGAAATTGATAATTATTAAAAGACATTTATTATTATTATGTTTATATATAAAATATATTATAGTATTAGGCATTTATTATGATTATGTTTATAAATATGGAATAATATATTATTTCTATTAAAGAAAATATAATATGTCAAGATTCTAATGAGATGTTTAATTATAGAATAAAATTTAAATTCAATTAATATATATATATATATATATCTATCATTTTCACTATCAGTATTTCTTAATTCAAGAAGATTATATAATTCTTCTTTTTCTTTATCATTTATTTGGAGTTGGTTTATTTTTTGTTTAACTTTACAGTCATTGGCAAAATGACCATATTTACCACATTTAAAACATTTTGTTTTCTTTTTATCAAATTTTTTATTATCATATTTTTTATAATTTTTATTAGATTTTTTAGAAAATTTCTTATTTTTGTTATAGTATTCATTGGGTTGAAAATTTTTCTTTTTCTTCCAAATCCTACCTTGTTTATTATATTTTTCTTTTTTATGTTCAGTCATTTTTAGTAAATTTGATCTTAAAAGTGGATTTTGGCAAATCCAGATCCATGAAGATGATAAATATAAAACTGCATTCACCACCCCTTTTGGTGACTTCTTCAACTAGTAAAAGAGACCAAGATCTAGAAAAAGAAAAAGATTTAGAAAAATATCTAAATGAATTAAATCTTAATAAACAAAAAGAAAAGAATAAAAACTTAGATATTAAACAAAAAGGTGTTAAATCAACATCTTCTCAAGTTGAATCAGCCTATTATACGGTTGATAATAATAATAAAACAAATGAAGCTGTTGGATCTGATAATGAATCGCTAGAACCAACACCCTCAGAAATGTATGGTGAATTAAATGTTATTAAAAAACCTTTTGAAATAAATTGGGAAATGTTAAATTCAGAATTTGATTCTGAGAAAAACAAGGGTCGTCGCGAAAAACATCGCAAAACCCACAATAAAGAAGAAAAACAATTAATTTATAATAAATGGAAAATAGTAATGCAAGATTTAAGAAGAGAAATTCACTTCTTTGATTTTGTTGATAATTATTATCCAAAACTCAAAAAATTAAATGTAGTTACTAAATCCCAATGGATAAAACATGACAAAACATCCATTGAATCCTCCCATCCCCCAAAAGAAAGTATTCTAATAAACGTTGGAAAAGATGGAAAAGATTTAGTAAAAGCCTCCCCTTTTACTAATAAGGGGACAGGGTATAGGAAGTGAGAGAACCTAGCATTTTAGTAAGAGAGAAAACATTAAAAAGATTAAAAAGATAAACATCATAAATTGATAAACTTGAAAATGTTTAATAAACTTCGTAGATCCAATTCAACTATTAGCACTAGATCAGGATCTAGTAGCTAGGCAACCTTAAGTGACATTGTCCATGAAGAAGACGAAACTCTTCCTCATTCTGATTTGGATCTCCAAAATTGGAGTCTTCCAAAAATTAATAAAAAAGAGGTTTATAGTACCTCATGGGCTGATAGTGTGTTCAAATTTGAGCACAAAGTAAAAACTGTTGAACGAGCAGTGCTCCAGCATTGAACACCATCCCTTACCCTCCACCTGATCCTGTCCGCTCATGCCCACCGCTCATGCCCTTCACTCAGGACTTACTGTTTGGAAGGGACTTACTGTTTGGGTGAGAGTACAGTATGAAGGAGCAAGAACATGGCTCTGATACCAAAGTAGAACTGGCCCGAAGTACTAGCACTAAGAGACAGGGTGCTCCAGCATTGAACACCATCCCTTCGGTGTCTGCGGATAAACTTTATGAATGGAACATTAATGGACTTTCTGAACAGGAAGTTCTTAATAAACTTAGTCATCTAACCATGGTAGCTAATAGTTATATGACTAATCACCAATTAAATCACATTGAAATAATTGATTTATTAGCCACAGGTTTCTCTGGAAAGTTAAAATCCTGGTGGGAAAAACATCTCACTGAAGAATCTAGAGAATTAATAAAAAATTCTGTTAAACGAGACGAAGAAGGCAATCCTCTCTTCGATGAAAGAATAGGAATGGGAATTCCTGATGGAGTTAATACTCTTGTTTTCACAATAATAAGACACTTTATTGGCCAACCTAGTAACATTACCTCTAGGATCCACGACCAATTAAGTAATCTTAAATGTCCAACCATGAGTGACTTTAGATGATATGAAGATGTCTTTACCTCTAGAGTTATGCTAAGAGATGATAGTAACAAACCATTTTGGAAAGAAAAATTCATTGATGGTTTACCTAATCTTTTTGCCCATAAAATTAGGACAGTATTAAGCAACTCCAATGAGATCATTGATTATGATACCCTAACCTATGAAGATATAATAAGCACAATCAAACAAGAAGGTTTGAAAATGTGTATTGAACAACGTATTGCCAAACAGCAATATGATAATATATATATATATATATTAAAATAATGAGTTGTAAAATTGTGAGAACTCAAAAGCTCATGTGACACAATATTATGAGGTCAACTAAAAGTAAAAAAACTTTAGTTTTACATTATAGTATAGATGAGAAGAGAGAAATATTGTGGAAGATGGAATGACAAAACTGGTGTGATGATTTATGGTTGCTGTGGGATGAAATGCTATGAAAGGGAAAGTGGGGGTAATGAATAAAAAAATTATTTATTTATTTTGGAGAGAGAAAAAATGA
>BKZX01020535.1:0-33494 GCA_014362285.1 Fagus crenata
ACAACTTCATCTTGATGACAGCTACACACCGAGTACGATCTCCATTCATCATAGGGATGGTTTCCATTGTTAGAATATAAGCCCAATGGGTCTTAGGCCCAATACATTGTCTTGTATAGCACTCCTTTTACTTGTGCATTACTCTTACCTCTGCCTATATAAAGGCTCTCTCTTGTATTACATTTGATATATAATATAATACACAGACTTTCAGTCTTTAACATGGTATCAGAGCTAAGGCTCTAATATTGTGCAGTTCTAGTCCTTCCAGGCGTTCTTCCGCTGCCTCAGCTGTCTCCGGCACTGCCCAGCCGCCACCGTCAGAAATCCGGTTGCCTGCGCTGCCAAGAAGCTGATTCATCGCCGAAAAGGACCCACTGCCACCCTCGGATCTGCCGTTCCCGGACTCCGATCAAGACACCGCCGGTACCGTTGGAAAGCTCTCGAGATTATCGACTCAACGGCACAAAAAACGGAGGATTCCGACGTCGGACGCGCCCTCACGCGCCGCCTGAAGATCCGGTGCGCCGTCACGCGCTCCCACGCGCCCCCACGCGCCAGCCTTCTTCTCTGCCACGTGTCACGCCTCCAGGACGCCACGTCAGCCCTAATCCACGTCAGCCCTAGACACGCTACTGCCACGTCAGCACAGTGCCACGTCAGCCCTAGCGTTGACCGTTGACTTTGACCAGCGTTGACCGTTGACTTTTCCGTTGACCAGGCGTTGACTTTCCGTTGACCAGAGTTGACTTTTTACGTTGACCAGGCGTTGACTTTTCCGTTGACCAGAGTTGACTTTTTGCGTTGACTTTGACCAGCAGTGTTGACTTTTCAGAGTTGACTTTTTGCAACCCAGGTGCTCCCTACCCAGTTTTTCGTGCTGATTTCATTTTTGTGGTCTATTTTTGTAGTTGAGGTTTCATTATGACTCAAAGTGAAATTTCTAAGCCTATTCACAGGCGATCTAATCAGAAGAATTATCATCTTATTTGTGCCTTTTGCAAGCATCGCGGTCACACTATTGATCGATGTAACATGCGTGCCGGCATTCTTCAGCGCTCTGCAGCCTTGACTGCCTCTAAGTCTATACCATCATCCGATGCTGCATCTTTTGATCCTGTCTCATTGACTACACCTACTTACAGCATAGCAGATTTGCAAGCCATCTTCAGTCAGGTTCAAGCTTTGTCTTCCAGTGCATCCAATTCTGCTCTTTCTGTGACACCAGATATCTCTTCTGAATGGTTCTTAGATTCTGCCTGCTGCAATCACATGACAGACAATCCTCACCTCACAAGTGCCCACACTCCTCCTGTCTTACCTACTATTACCACTGCTGATGGCTCTGCCATGACTGTTAGTCATGTTGGCTCCATCTCAACCCCTAACTTATCTATCTCTGATGTCTTTTGTGTTCCTAAACTGCATCTTAATCTTTTATCTGTTGGCCAACTAATCGAACTTGGTTTAAACCTGTTCTTTTCTTCTCGTGGTTGTCTTGTGCAGGATTCTCGGACGGGGCAGATCGTTGGGTCCGCGCGTAAGGTTGGACGGTTGTTTGAGCTCACTTCCCTTCACTTTCCGTCTTCATCAGTCTCCACCCCTGTTATTGCTGCTTCTGCCTCCATCGAGTTGTGGCACTCTCGTCTAGGTCATGTTTCTCTTCCTTGTATTCAAACCTTAGTATCTAGGGGTCTATTAGGTTCAGTTTCTTCCAGTCCATTTGATTGCATGCCATGTCAGCTCGGCAAACAACCTGCCTTACCTTTTAATAATAGTGAGTCTATTACTTCTGCAACTTTTGATCTTATACATTCAGATGTATGGGGGCCCTCTCCTGTTCCCACAGTGGGGGGGTCAAGATATTTTGTTATTTTTGTCGATGATTTTTCTCGTTACACTTGGATTTATTTAATGAAAAATCGTTCTGAAGTTCTCACAATATATCGTGATTTTGCTAAAATGGTTCAGACTCAGTATTCTAAAGCTATTAAGGTATTTCGCTCTGACAATGCACGAGAATATAGACAAACAGATTTTTCTACTATTCTTAAACACTATGGAACTATTTTTCATACCTCTTGTGCTGGCACCTCACAACAAAATGGACGCGCTGAACGTAAACTCCGTCATATCCTAGATACTGTTAGGGCTCTCACCAATGCAGCCTCCACTCCTGCCTCATTCTGGGGTGAAGCTGCTCTCACTGCAGTGTACACCATCAACCGATGCCCTTCACCTGTCATTCAAAACACAACACCATATGAACGGTTGTTTGGCACAGCTCCAAACTACAGTCTACTCAAGGTTTTTGGTTGTGTCTGTTTTGTTCTTCTTCAACCACATGAGCGCACTAAACTTCAACCCCGCTCCCAGCTATGTTGTTTTCTTGGCTATGGCCTTGAAGAAAAGGGGTACCGATGTTATGATCCAGTCGCCAAGCGTCTTCGAGTCTCTCGGCATGTGGTATTCTGGGAACACAAGATGTTCTATTCCTTACCTTTATTTTCTGCAGGTAATTCTGATTCTCAGGCTGATCCTCTACCAAATCTCTTCCCTGAGATTCCTTCCCCTTCTGCTGAGTCAGTTAATCCCATCTCCGATGAGTCTCCCCCTGCTGATCCTTCTTCTGATGAGTCTCCTACAGCCGATCCTACCTTCGACGAGTCTCCTCTCACTGCCCCTGCTGCGAATCCTGTCAACACTACTGCTCCTGAGCCTCGTCGCTCTCATCGGGTAAGTACTCTTCCTTCTCATCTTCGTGACTTTCACTGCTTTTCTGCCTTTGCCACCTTACATGAACCTCACACCTTTCGTGAGGCCTCCTCTGACCCTTTATGGCAGCAAGCTATGAAAGAAGAATTGGATGCATTGTTAAAGACAGGTACTTGGGATCTGGTTGACTTGCCAGCTGGTAAATCTACTATTGGTTGCAAGTGGGTGTACAAGATCAAGACTCGATCAGATGGTACTGTTGATCGCTACAAGGCTCGTCTCGTTGCCAAAGGATTCACTCAAGAGTATGGCATTGACTATGAAGAGACATTTGCCCCAGTGGCTCGCCTCTCCTCTGTTCGTACACTTATCGCAGTTTCTGCTTCCCGACATTGGCCACTTTTTCAGATGGATGTGAAGAATGCCTTTCTTAATGGAGAACTAACTGAGGAAGTCTACATGCAGCTCCCTCCTGGTTTCTCCCAACCTCCAGGCTTTTCCCCCAAAGTGTGTCGTTTACGTCGGGCACTATATGGTCTTAAGCAAGCTCCACGAGCTTGGTTTGCCAAGTTCAGCTCCACCATTTCTCAGCATGGTTTTTCAGCTAGTTCATATGATTCAGCTCTGTTCTTCCGACGCTCAGATCATGGTATTACCCTTCTCTTGTTGTATGTAGATGACATGATTATTACTGGTGATGATGTGCAGGGCATCCAGGATCTTAAGCGCTTTCTTGGTCAGCACTTTGAGATGAAGGATCTGGGTCCTCTCAGTTATTTTCTTGGCCTTGAAGTCTCTTCCTCCTCTGATGGTTACTATCTCACTCAAGCCAAGTACACATCTGATCTTATCTCTCGAGCTGGAATCACGGACAGCAAGATCGTTGACACACCCATTGAATACAACAATCGCCTGAATACTCATGATGGAGAACCACTTCCTGATGCTACCCTCTACAGACAGTTAGTTGGGAGTCTTGTTTACCTCACTGTCACTCGACCGGACATCTCCTATGCCGTTCACATTGTTAGCCAGTTCATGGCTGCACCGCGGTCTCTCCATTATGCAGCTGTACTTCGGATTCTTCGGTATTTGAAAGGCACCTTATTTCATGGACTTCACTTCTCATCTCAGTCGTCGCTCACTCTTCAGGCTTATTCTGATGCCGACTGGGCAGGGGACCCTACTGACCGTCGTTCCACTACAGGGTATTGTTTTCTTCTTGGTGACTCCCTCATCTCTTGGCGCAGCAAGAAACAATCTGTTGTTGCTCGTTCTAGTACTGAGGCAGAATATCGAGCACTTGCTGACACCACTGCTGAGCTCCTTTGGTTACGTTGGCTTCTCCAGGACTTAGGCATTGATTGTTCTACTGCAGTTCCGATCCATTGTGACAATCGAAGTGCCATCCAAATTGCCCACAATGACGTCTTCCATGAGCGTACCAAGCATATTGAGATCGACTGTCACTTTGTTCGTCATCACTTACTACAGGGTACTTTGCAGCTCCATTCAGTGTCTTCTCAGGACCAGTTAGCTGACATATTCACCAAACCTATGCCTCCAGGTCGTTTCCGTGATCTTATTTCCAAACTCAAGTTGGTGTCTGTTCACCCAACATGAGTTTGAGGGGGGATGTTAGAATATAAGCCCAATGGGTCTTAGGCCCAATACATTGTCTTGTATAGCACTCCTTTTACTTGTGCATTACTCTTACCTCTGCCTATATAAAGGCTCTCTCTTGTATTACATTTGATATATAATATAATACACAGACTTTCAGTCTTTAACATCCATAATCTGAAGGTAATATCTATGGTTTGTGTTATTAATAATAATTTATGTTTAATATATATATATATATATATATATTTACATTCCCTCAATTTTAAGACCTGTAGATTGACCAAGTTCTGGCTATATCTGTTAGGTGATCGACAAAAGGCCTCCACGGGACGAAAAGTATATTTTAACAATTGGGTTAAAAAGAAGTGTTATGTCATAATTAAGAGTTATTAGTATCCATTGGGATGTTATTGTAGTGGCAGGTTGACAAAATGGTAAAGATGATTGAGATTGAGCTTAAAAGTGGATGGATTTTTCAAACAACGAAATAAAGATTTGAATTTTATATTGAGCTACATGGTTCTTCTTTACCCCACTGCTATACCTCTTGCAACCAACAAATTTGCAGTAACTTTTTCAAGATACTGGTGTTGTTTTACAATAAATTCTTAAAATTGATTAAATACTTTTTAATTAAGCAGGGGCTCAGAACTGCATAATTTCTTTTGCTTAATAGAGAAGCTCTTAGTGAATCATCCTAACACTTTTTAGAGTGATATGTTTTTAGTTTTACAGAAGTTTGATAAGTACCTAATCTGTACTTTATCTCCTCTGGCATGATGATTGTGGTTGTGACACCAAATCTTATGTTTAATGAAATATGGAACCTATTTTTTTCTTGATTCGTAGTTCCTTTATGAAAAAAGAAAAAACATAGTTCCACTCTATAAGTTTTTTCCACTTTTGATTTGTGTGTTTATACGTGTACATATACATATATCAATTACTGAACTCTTTTCCATTTTTCCTTTCCTTTCATTTATCTATTTGGGAAAAAAAAAAAAAACAGGTGACTATGGTGGAGATATTACTGGACATGTCCAGTAACTTAGACCTTGAATGGATTGATTGTTTCAGAGATGTAAAGGAAGTACTTGAAGATAACAATGAAATTGTGGAAGATTTTGTGAGAAGATATCTAGGCATGACTTTATGGGAGTGGTGACAATTGACCAATTGTAGTTGCATAAGAAGAACTCTACCTTTTTTTTTATATTGATGAAAATGTTTTTGTATACAATAAATTAGGTGGTTGTGATAAATGATTAGTCTCAATTGTACTAATCCAATGCGTCTTCTTTTTGTAGCAAAGAAGCACAATGTGGTTACAAGAAGTTAGTGCAAATTGCCACTTATAACATGTGTATTGACAGAATTCTAAAACAAGTATTATTTGTTTGAATTCAATGAATAAAGAACTCCTTTGTTGAGTTTTGTTCTGTCACTCCACAATTATTGTCATGTTAGTGAAGAATAAATGCCTGAGTTTTTATATTCAGGCTTCTCCTTTTGTCCATACATTATATTGTTTTGTGACTACAATGATGGTTAGTAGAAGTACTTCTACAAATCCCTAATTTCAAGGAACTAAATTTACAGAACCATTGTTGAACTGAACGATATGGTCCTTTTGTGGTATGAGTTATGAGTATTAAGAATTTATTCATCTCTCAAAAGAAAGGATGTTTAAACAAATTGTTGATTGGTTTGATGATTGCATACTGGGACGCTAAAACGTAAATTCATAGATATAATATTTGACAAGATTCCCAACTTCTAGCAACATCTCATTCTTTTAAAAAAAGAAAAAGAAAAAAAAAAAAAGACATATTTAATAGAAGAAAAGAAAAATAAGCCAACATTTTTTAGATTTCATTTTTGATAGCTCTCCCGTGCATTGCACGGGTTTGCGACTAGTATATATATATATACCGTGTTGAATAGGGGAGGCCACTAGATTTTCAAAGTTTGCCCAAAAGTCTTTTCGGAATTTGCCTACATGTCAAGGAATTAAGTCATCCATTCCTTCTAGATTGTTGATTGTTTCCATATATCCACTTCCGTTTCAATCAACCATATACGCTGAACAATTCAAGACTAAAGGAACAATTATATAAGTGTTATGAAATAAAAGAGATACCAAGATGAGAAAGTATTCTCAGTGCTTTTTTTCTATTAAGTGGTCATTCACACAAACTAAACTCTTTGAATACTAATTGGTTTCAGTCTCTCTACAACTGTGTTTCTTTGTTTTTCTGCAACCATATTTATAGGCGAGGGAAACTTATCAATATACTGTGGCTGAAATCATCTATTGCAAGTGGATGAAATAATTGCAGCTGGTAGAGGAAAATAATTCAACAAGTGGACGAAATAATTTAGACAAGTTGAAATATTTGACTAAAAAGGAATCTGGCTTGGCACGGAGACCAAAGCCATTATTCACAACATTCTCCCTTGGATGACCACTTGCTAAGAATATGCCTCGTTAAAATCTTGCCAAGTAAAAACCCAGTGGGATAAAAACCAATGACGAAGGAAAAAGAGTACAGTATTCTTGTAAACCTTTAAGTGCTTTTGGATTGCCTCATTAAAACCTTGCAAAGGAAAACCCAATGGGAAAAAACCTTAGTGAAAGAAAAAGAGTACAATTAGCACATATCCTTCAGAGTATTTACTCCCCCGCATGAGTACATAGATCTTCAATTGTCAATGAAAAGATCCTTGACGCATGTCAATATTATGAACAATCTTCTTGAATGTCGTAGTTGGCTAAGTTGTCACTTGATTGTATCTACTTGACATCAATATCACCACTCTTCTGGAGCTTATGTGTATAAAAGAATATTATGTGAGATGTGTTTGTTTCATGAATTGCTACATCTTTGTTCGCTTGATAAATCTTCATGCAATAACAGTGTTGTTACAAGTGAATAGTATTATGTTTCTAATCGTCATTGGTATGGATCAGAAAGATATCATGCGTATGTATTTTCCATTAACTGTGGATTTGATTTATAAGCTCAAGTGCATTGCAAAATACATCAGAGTATCAAATGCACTAATATATGGTACTTCAAGACCAAGAATTTCTTCATCCTCTTCTTGAGGGCAAAAATGGTCATTCTTAACATCAAGTGACCAATCAACCATTGGAGTTTTCAAAGGATAAGTTTTATTCATATGAAAGTGCTTCAGGACTTCCTTTGTGTATATTGACTGGTAAACAAGAATTCCATTTGGAAAGTATTCAACTTGTAAGTCAAGGCAAAATTTTTTGTTTTACACAGATTTTTCACCTCAAGCTCATTCTTTAAAAGATTGGTGGTTTTGTGAACTCTTCAGGAGTTTTCACAACATATACCGCAATAGTAGCAAATCGGGATTCTCATTCCTTAATGCATGGACAAATATGGATTTTTCTTAAATCTTTCTTTAAATAAATATTCGCAAAGAAAATTGTACCACATGCACCTAGATTGCTTTAAACCATATAGGAATTTTTGTTACTTGGTAGAATATATTCTTCAAACATTTTATATCCTTCAGGGACGTTCAATAATTCATATAGATATGCGCATATCCAATTTTTCTGTAACTACCAAGCTAATCAAAATCTTGAATGAAATTGTATCCATTACAGGAGCATATATTTCTTTATAATTAATACTATATTTCTGCAAGAAACCTTATTACATAAGTTGTACTTTGTATTTCATAATTTTATTAAATTTTTGTCATCACTCCATTTTTACCCCCGGGATTTTCTCAGGTGTCGACACGTAAAACGAGGCAGCCTGAACCAAGTCGGCCTGATCCGATGAGGGCTCGCCACATCAAATAACCTCAAAACAGGGTCTGGGGCACATTTCCCGAAATTTGACCAAGTTTGACCAGGGTTGACCAAGTTTGACTGGAGTTGACCAAGTTTGACCGAGGTTTGACCAAGCCGTTTTTGACCCGACTGGGGTCCACTATACCCAAAAACCCTCAAAACGTGATCCGGGATACATTTCCCAGAGTTCGGAGAGCTTTGACTAAGTTTGACCAAGTTTGAATAAGATTGACCAAGTTTGACCGAGGTTTGACCGGACCATTGACCAGACTGAAAACTGGATCGGACTGACCACCCCCTGACTAATGTGTAGAGCATGTCAAGAGCTTCGATTCGATACTTTACGGGTCAAAAACGGACGAGAAACGAGGGAGTTATGGACAAAACTGTGAAAGGCAGTCTAACACTTAGCTAAATTTTGCCAAGTGTTGTTGACAAAACAGCCTATTTGGGAGGCAGCGTTTGTACGTGGATTCTTTCCAACCAGCGGCAACTTGGTCCGCAAGCTGAAGCCTTTAAGCAAGAGGGTTACTTCAACTATAACGTGCAACTCTCGGATCGTCAAGAGCTCCTCCGTTCAAGCCGGAATCTCGATCAGAAAATGACCCCTTGGTATAAGGAACATTCCAACGGCCTCTGTTCACAAGATCATATCTTGCGAACCCAAGTTTGCCTCTGCGCAAGGCCTATACTTTTAGAAAGTAGGTAGCACAAGCTTTCCGACGATACCAAGATTGCCGAAATCCGATATCGGGAGCTACGTCTACCACGTGCATGAAAACAGGCCGACGAAATAAAGTTGTGCTGAAAATTCCAGACCTTTTCCCTCGACGTTACCACGCTTGCGCGCAGAGTCTTCCTGACTCGCAACGATTTGATCCGCAAGCCCAGGCACGTTGGAAAGAGGACATGTTCAGACACAACGTGGAACTCTCGGATCGTCAAGATTTTCCCCGGTCTAGCCGGAATCTCGATCGGAAAAATATCCTCCAACGGACCAAAAACACTCTGGCGGTTCCTGTTCGCGGAACCATATCTCGCGAACCCAAGCTCGATTTCCCGCAAGTCCAAAACTTTAAGGGAAAGGGTAGTGCAAGATTTCCGACAGTACCAAGAACTTCGAAAACCGACGTCGGGAGCTAGGTCAAATATGCGCGCGAACACAGACAAAAAGTGAGGAAAAATGGACCAAAGATTTGGCGCATTTTTCTCCCGGACAACATCCTTCGAGCGCAGAGTCTTCCCGACTCACAACGAGTTGATCCAAGAGCCTGGGTGTGTTGGAAAGATGACGACTTCAGCTAAGACGTGCAACTCTCGGTTTGCCGGTGGCTTCTCCCGTTTGACTGGAATCTTCGCCCGAAAAACACGCAAAAACAGCTCCGGCACCCCGACTTCTGAGAGTCATAACTCTCCCGTCCAAACTCCGATTTGCGTAAACTTTATATCGTTGGAAAGTAGACGTCGAGAGCTTTCCAAAAATATGCTGCATGACACATTTTGAGTACCAGAAGACCTCCAAAAGTGCCCTCGAAAATTGGGTCAGAAAATGGTACGCACATGAAAACCGAGGAGGATTTGGTGGAGGGGCTGCGTGGCGGATAAGATCGCCACATGGCAAGCTATACGGCTCACGTGGCATCATCACGCGCCGTGCGGCATGATGCCGCGCGAGGCGTGCAGCTCGGCCTATAAAACAGACCCTCCCCCCCTTCATTTCCAACACGATTTGCTCGGGCTCTAGGCCTTCTTGAGCGTAGTTTAGGCAGAAATAGGAGTTTAGGGGTCTACCTTAGGGGGTTTTTGGGTAGTTTTTAGAGTGAGAGACTCCTCTCTAGGTACTCTCTCTCTCTAAGCTCTTTCTCTCTCCTCTCTTCTCTCTTTTTCTTTTTTTTTAGTGGAGGTGACTAGTGATGATCCCTAAAATGGGAAGAGATTCACAAGGATCCACTTTTGTTTATGCTTTCTAGTCCATTTATTGCTTTATTTATGTTTTCTAGTCCATTTATTGCTTTATTTATGTTCTTCTAGTTCATTTATTGCTTTATTTATATTCTTCTAGTTCATTTATTGCTTTATTTATGTTTACTATGTGCTTATGAATATTGTATTATGATTATCCCCCTTTCTCGTGTGTTTGGGTATGACAATCCCGAGTGGCTTTGGTGGATTATATAAGCCCTCTATGAGGCCTTAATAACCATGTTAGCCCACAAGGTATTTGACCCAAGAAACACACCCCCATGTTTAAATACCGTTATTTACCGCTTTATTATGTTGTGATTATTTTCTCCCCCTTTTTCCCTTTTATAAAATGGGCATAAAAATCCCAATTGGTCGTGGTGGATTATATAAGACCTCAACGAGGCATTAATAACCACGTAATTCCATAAGGCATTGGACCCACAAAAAAATCCCTTGCTTTAGATTTATTTATGCTTTAAATTATTTATCGCTTTCCGCAATGCTTTAAATATATTTATCGCTTTCATTTTCCGCTTTATTACGTTGTGAATATTATATTGTGAACATCCCCCATTTTTCCCCTTTGTAATTTGGGCGTGAAAATCTCGATTGGTCGTGGTGGATTATGTAAGACCTTAATGAGGCATTAACAACCACGTAATTCCATAAGGCATTGGACACACGAAAATCCTTTGTCTTAAACCCCGTTATTTTCATTATTGTCGTAATTATTGTCCATTTTTCTACTTTGATTTGGGCATGAAAACGCCATCCGGTCTTGGAGGTTTTAGATAAGTCTTTCAATAGCACTAAACCCCATGTAATTCCATGAGGCGTTGGACCTGCAAATTGCCAACATATTTTCAAAAATGATTTTTCACTCATATAAGTCCTATTTAGCATCAAAGGTTTAGGTAAGTCTTTCAATAGCACTAACCCTTTGTGTAAGCCCGAGAGGCATTGAATCCCTTTTCAAAAATGATTTTCCGCTCATATAAGTCCTATTTGGCATCAAAGGTAAGCCCGAAAGGCATTGAAACCCCTTTTCAAAATGATTTTCACTCATATAAGTCCTATTTGGCATCAAAGGTTTAGGTAAGTCTTTCAATAGCACTAACCCTTTGTGTAAGCCCGAAAGGCATTGAAACCCCTTTTCAAAATGATTTTTACTCATATAAGTCCTATTTGGCATCAAAGGTTTAGGTAAGTCTTTCAATAGCACTAAACCTTTGTGTAAACCCGAAAGGCATTAAAACCCCTTTTCAAAATGATTTTCACTCATATAAGTCTTATTTGGCATCAAAAGTTTAGGTAAGTCTTTCAATAGCACTAACCCTTTGTGTAAGCCCGAGAGGCATTGAAACCCCTTTTCAAAATGATTTTCACTTATATAAATCCTATTTGGCATCAAAGGTTTAGGTAAGTCTTTCAATAGCACTAACCCTTTGAGTAAGCCCGAACGGCATTGAAACCCTTTTTCAAAATGATTTTCACTCATATAAGTCTTATTTGGCCTCGAAGGTTTAGGTAAGCCTTTCAATAGCACTAATTCTTCGTGTAAGCCCGAGAGGCATTGAAAGCCCTTTTAGATTGCTTTGTTTTATTCATATAAATCCTATGGTGGTGTCGAGATTCGAGTAAGCCTTTCAATAGCATTGAATCCCGAACCTACGAGGTCTTGACCCTTTCCCTAAAAATTCCCATGATGTCATAAATTACACTTTGCCATTACGATTAAGTGTTATATTTATATCATCCCATATTTGTCATCTTCATTATGATACATTCATCTTGTGCTAGTGATTTATATGCTGCAAACATGCCATGATCATTTCATACTCATTCATTCTTGTGATTTATGCGTTGCGAACATGCCGTGATTATTTGTTTGAATGTTTTACCATTTTGATGCCATGTCCATTCTAGTAATTTATGTGCTGCAAACATGCCGTGATTACTTGTTTGAATATTTTATTCGCTTTCATACTCGTTCTTGTAATTTATGTGCTGCGAACATGCCGTGATTACTTGCCTTGAGTGTTTACTAGCTTTGATATAAAATGTGATTAAAATACACTTTGCCATGAAAACTTTAAAAAGAGTAAACATGGTAATGTGGGCGTTATAAACGAAGTTGGTGCAACCCAAGGGCAATGGCTCGCCCTGGCTTTTGGGACATCATGGTATGAGTCCTTTACACTGGGGTGTGGCTAGTACGTGCTTTCGTGTAAGGGATTCTACACGTTCTAACTCCCATAGGATTATGGTCTAAAATTCCCCAAAGTGTGAATTAATCATCCAACGGACCGCTTTACTCTTGGAAATCGAGGGTAAAGAGATCCTGAATATAGCATCAAAAATATTAATTGTTTGTCTCGGCACTAGGTGTTAGGATTTCAAGTACATCCTACCACCGAACTGCCCGGAACCTAAAAAATACAAAGATGAGGGACGGTGAAATAAAGAGTCTAATCAAAACCAAATAAAGTCAAATTGCATTTGCTATTCTTGGTATATTGCACGACGGAATTTGGAACATTTGTTCATAATTAAAACCAACAAACCTAGGCTTAGCAAATAAAGGGAACACTAGAAGGGAGGTAACCGTTTTCTTAAACGGATGTCGTGGGGTGCCTAACACCTTCCCCACGCATAAGCAAACCCCCGAACCCATCTCTGGTTCAAGACCATTTTGTTTTAAATGTCTAAATAAGATAAAATCTATTAGACATAGGTGCCCAATCACACCTTAAATTTCCCATGGTTGGTGGCGACTCCAAATTTGTGCTCACACGCACACACGTACACATGTTCCCACACACACACACACACAACTCATATCTCGAAACGGAAAAGAGATAGAGATCACACACACACTCGCCAAATAGGGGTCGGGATCTAGGAAAAAGAAAAAGACCAACTTTAAGGTGCATTTTTTTCGCCGGTGTCGACAATTTTAATACAAATACCCAGTGGCAGAACCAGCTTACGTGCCCACCCTCAATTTTGAAAAAAATACATTACCTAGGTATATATCCTCTCAGACTCTCAATATTTTGCAAAACTCTTACTCTGTTGTCTCTCCATCTTCTTCTTTCTGGTTTGGATCTTCGCGATATTGCTCCTTCTTTCCCCTTCTCTTTATCTTCTTATGGCTTTTCTTCTTTCCTGTCATTTTTCTCTTGCTATTGATTTACGGGTCAAGACCAACACTTTATCTTTAATTTTTAGCCAACTCAACTACCCTGCTTTCATTCTTCTCTAACCACGTGGATCCCCCTCCCCCACTCTTTTCACTTTTTACATTTTGCATTTCACTTTTTTGATGGGATGTCTTTTTGTTTTTCTGTTTTTATAATTGATTGAATGACTACTACATTAGTTTCACTTCATTTTTTTATTATTATTTTTTTTTTTCGCTATGGTAGTTTCACTTCATTTAATAACTAATATATATTGGAATGTCATCTTATATCACTTACAATTTTATAACCTTCTAATTTTATATCATTGACAATTTTATAATCTTCTAATAAATAATATATATTAGGATTTTTAGAAGTTCACCCATTAAAAAATTAAGAAAAAAAGTTTAAGTAACAAAAAATAACCCAAATAATATCATAAAAAATTCGTTCAAAATCACAACAATATCAATAATAAACCCACAAGCTCACGCCGTCAGCTAGTCCTAGCTCTTGAGTTTTAGCTCTCTCTCTCTCTCTCAAGTATTTTTTTTTTCATTTCTCTCTCTCTCTCTCTCTCTCTCTCTCTCTCTCTCTCTCTCTCTCTCTCTCTCTAATATGAAGTTTGAGATTACTCAAATGTTTTTATTTATATGGGAGTCGACTAGACACTCTTGATTTTATCTTGATTGATTTTATTTTATTAGTTGATACTTTGTGGTTGATTTTTAGTTTTGTGTGAGATTAAAAGGTGCCCACCCTGGATTAAATTCCTAGATTCGCCTCTGCAAATACTCACTTGTATTTAAAAAAGCATTACACATTTAGGTGTATGGACTACAGCTCCAAATATTTCATATTTTACTCATGAGTTTAGCTCTATTTGAATTCCACATTGGCCAATCATTTCTACGTCGACACTTTTCGACGGTCTGTGGTTCAAATTCACCATTATTACTTCGGGTAATGTTAAGAGCAAATATGTTGTCGACAACAAATTTATTTCTATCCCATATTTGTCCTGTATTTAAATAATATATCGAGATCTCGTAATTTCAGGTACCTTTTCTCTTCAGGTGATTCCACTTCAGGGGATGACCTTTAGGAGTTTCCTCTTCTGGAGGTTTATTTTCAAGAGATATTGTACACAATTTTGGATAAATTAATTACCATGTTGATTGTTTCATGGGTATAACCTCTTTAGGGGTTGCGACTTACTTTTCTTGTGTTTTCCTCTTCTGGGAAATCTTATCTTTTGTACTGACAAATCTTTCACGCTCCAGGCGTGTCTTAGATCCACTTACTACTATATCAATTCATTTACCTTAAAGGAATTCAATCCCTACTGGGGTATTAGCAGCTAGAAAATGGGATTTCAAATTTTATTATTGTCAATAAACACATACATGTAATAATTGGTTTGCAATACCTTACAAACAAATAATTCTTTGAACTTACAGTTCACATTGATTTGTGTAAGGATCGAGATAAGATAGTTTTGTCATATTTCTGGTAATGAATTTTCTCCCCCTAATGGTGGGGAGACTATTTCAAAATTATCATGATTGTATATAATAAAATTCATATCAAAATATAATCAACCAAGTACATAGATTGGAAATTTAGCAAATTTAACTAATATGTCAATTACAAATGTATTTACAATATATGAAATTAAATTACTAAGATTAAAAAGTTATGCTTTATTGTAGGTGTTGTACGTATCATGTATCACATGATGATAATAATCACGAAGAAAAAAAAAAAAAACCAATTATTAGATGGTTTATCACAAGATTAATACAACTTATTACTATTCTAGTAATTGGAAACACAAGAAAATGTACTGCTCATTTATTTATTGAGATGGTAATTAGTTTTGATTAAAAATTTGTAGTCGTATCATTTTTTACATGGACCGCTAACACAATTTTTATTATGCACCAATCACAACAAAATAAATCAACATTTGTAAAAACAATTATGAAAACTTTTGTGTCATCATTATTTATTAATTATAGTGTTAAAATGAGCTCTAACTAAGTACTGAATTTTCATTTCTGTTACATCATTAAAAATAATAATAAAATAATAAAATAAATAAAAAGACTTATATGGTTGATCAAGTAATGTCCATACTCCATTGTTTCAAGTTTCACCGCTAGAGAATTCAAGACCATGGACTTTCGGTTTCGGTGCATACCTAACACAGTAATACAAAGTCTTATCTCTCCCTCATTAAAAAAGCCTAAATGAAAAGTTTCTTAATTAATCCAAGTATTGGCAATGGTTTCTTCAAGACTTCTCTTCCTGCTGTTTGCCATTTGCATGCTAATTTCTCAAGCCATTGCTCAGCCAGAGTTGCGATACCAATTATGTTTAGAAAATGGTAACTACACAAGCAATAGTACCTACAATACAAACCTCAATAACCTCCTCTCCTCTCTTTCCTCCAACACTCAAATTGACTATGGATTCTACAATGTTTCTTATGGCCAAAACCCTGACAAAGTGTATACAATTGGACTTTGTAGAGGAGATGTTAAGCCAGATATGTGCCGTAGTTGCCTCAACAACGCTACAAATCTTCTTCCACTCGTTTGTCCAAATAAGAAGGACGCCATAGGAGGGTATGACGAATGCATGTTACGCTACTCATTCCGCAACATATTTGGCATCAACGACAAAGATACTCCTTCTATCTATATGTGGAACCTCAATAACATATCAGCCAATGTTGTGGATGAGTTCAAGCAGAATGTGACGACGTTGTTGGATAGCCAAAGAGGTAGAGCTGCAGCGGGTAGTTCTCTTCGTAAGTTTACAGCAGGAAATATTACAGCAATAAACTCCCAAACAGTATATGCACTTGTGCAATGCACACCTGATTTGTCTCAGCAAGATTGCAGTGATTGCTTGGCTGGGGCAATTGGAGATTTTCCTCTATGTTGTGATGGGAAGCAAGGAGGGAGAGTTATTAGACCCAGCTGTAACTTTAGGTTTGAGGTCAGCCTCTTCTTTGACAACACAGCTGATAATTCACCACCTCCACCCCCACCTCCACCATCAACCAATACCTCTACTTCAAAAGGTAAGCTTAAAGCATAACATAATCATGTGATTTATGTCATGATAAGTTGTGACAAGAGCTCTTCGAACATGTGACTATTCCTTGGGTATGTTGTCGCTCGTCCCACATATATCGGATAATTACAAGAATCCTTTGCTTGTAGCTCCAAGATACTGGGTAGATCATTTCTAAGGCTTTCTCTTTTGAAACCAATGCTAATTTAATTTATGATCCACTTGAAAATTTTAAGATTTATCCGTCAGAATTTTTTCTAAGAACATATTTCTGGATTTTGCAAGAAAGGAGAGTAACAAATCTCGAACTATCATCATAGTTGTGCTTGTGCCCATTATTACTTTTGTGGTAGTAATAATCTTCTTCTGCATCTACCAAAGAGTCAGGAAGCCAAAGGAGAAACCAGAAAGTAAGTTAAATAATTGGTTTAGTTGATATTTAGTGGGGATAATTAGTAACTTATATTAACTTGAAACACAACAAAATTTGGAGAATAAATTTTTATAAAACGATATATACTTATATAGCTACCACCATTTAACATTTAATCAAAAGTGTTCTGTCAAGAAATGTCTTCCACTAAAACAAATAGAAATTTATTATACTAACAAACATTACGTACTTTTCTATTTGGGATCCATAAAATCTTGATAAAATATTATTTTTTTAGGTCATTTCTTGTATGCACGTATTTTAAATTATGTTGCTCCTCTTTAAATTAATTTTTGTGGTCACTTCTTCTTTAGGCGAATCTGAGGATGAGATGAGAAGTGTGAAATTCCTGCAATTAGACTTTGGCACCATTAAAGTCGCAACAGATGACTTTTCTGATGCAAATAAGCTTGGCCAAGGTGGATTCGGTGTTGTTTAAAAGGTAACGTAATCTTATCATTAACCTTTAACTATAAGGGGTAATATAATGGGAACAATAACACCTATATTTGAAATTGATCTATTTCAAGATTTAGATTAAATATTATAAATTTAAAAATGCATCTAGTGTCATATTATTCAAAATTATAAATAACATGATATTTTATGTACTATTAAATCTAAAAAATAAAATATTTTCATTTCAAATGAAATGGAGATTATGCGTGAGAACGAGGCTCATGAAGTAGAGGCAATCGACTCAAACCTTTTCTTCTCCCTCCTATTGGGGTCAAACTCATTAATTTCTTGAAAAATAGAATTAAAAAATGACATTATTTGGAAAAGTTCATGGGCAGTATTCACAGCATGTAAAATCTTGTTATGAAAGTTTACTTGGTTCGCAATACGCCCAAGTCCACGGGTAGTGACAAGTAGAAAGTTTCACTATAAAAATATGAAGATTACAACAATGACACAAATATTTTCTCAAGAAACTCAAACCCTAAGTTCACCCTAGGCTCTCTCCCACAAAAGGCACAAGAGAAGAACAACAAAAAGTTTCTTCTATGCGGAAAGGCTCTCTAGCAATGATAGGTACACACTACCCTTACACAACTTTTTCACGTCATTAAAGAAAAGTAGACATCAATGTCTACAATGTGTCCATGTTCACAATTTGTGAATATTAATGTTCATGTTTATGTGGTGTGTGAACTAATATTCAGGGGTTTGTAAGAGTTGGCAATCATGACCAACTTTGTTATGGCAATTCAAGCCACAAAACACACGCCACGTAACAAATCAAAAAAGTAGAATTGTAGTGAAAAGGCTATTAGTGTTAATAATGTTTTATTCTAATACATTTTTCAGGGTAAGCTTTTCGATGGTCAAGTGATTGCTGTGAAAAGGCTATCAAAAGATTCTGGACAAGGACATCTTGAATTTAAGAATGAAGTTTTGTTGGTGGCCAAGCTTCAACACCGAAATTTAGTTAGGCTTCTAGGATTTTTCTTGGAAGGAAACGAAAGAATTTTAATTTATGAGTTTGTGCCCAATGCAAGTCTTGATCACTTCATTTTTGGTATAGCTTTACTTCTACCTTCATTTCAAAATATATTCATTTTGTAATTTATTTTGGCTTACATGTCTTCTAACAATAAACTTCATCATATTACAGTTTTCTTATAATCATACGTTTGATTGAATATGTAGATCCCATTAAGCATATGCAATTGGATTGGGCAAGGCGCTACAAAATCATAGAAGACATTGCCAACAATAATGAGAGAATACTAGAACAATTTCTACGAGAGGTTAAGGATGATGATAAGGAAGTGCATGGGAAGTTTCTTAATGTTTTGATTCAGAAGTGTTGCCGAAATGGGTTGCGGAATTTAGCATTGGAGGAGCTTGGGAGGCTTAAGGATTTCGGGTACAAGCAGACGAGATGGGTTAGTTCTAGTGTTTCTTAGAGCCGATCGGTTGGACACGGCTTATTTAGTTCATAGGGAGATGTCAAGTTCAGGGTTTAGTATGGATGAGTTTACCTTAGGTTGTTTTGTTCATTCTCTCTGCAAAACGGGGAGGTGGAGAGAAGCTCTCTCGTTGATTGAGAAGGAAGAGTTTGTGCCTGAAATAGTTCTTTATACAAATATGATATCCAGGTTGTGTGAAGCTTCACTTTTTGAGGAAGCTATGGATTTCTTGAACAGAATGCGGTTTAGTTCTTGCATTCCTAGGACTTTGCTTTGTGGGTGTTTGAAAATTTAAGAGGGCATATAATGTTGTGGGTGCTTTTTCTTATGAGGATACTGATGATAGAATAGGTAAGGAAGTGAGACCAAGACTCACACTAGGCCTTCGAGGTGGGCCTTATGGCTAATGGCTGCGATCCAAAGATGATGGCCCAATCTTATGTGACCGGGTTTTTATGGTTAACACTATTGTTGGCTCTTGGTCAAGCCTCTAAGTTCTTCCGCCTGCTTGGACTTTAGTATGTAGTAGCCCAAACTTGGATTATGCAGCAAATGATAGCTTTAGTGGACAGCTACCCATTTTTGTATAACAAGATGGGTGTTGCAAGAGAAAACTTAAAGTATATATAAAAAGAATATATGAATGTCATTTGCTAAACTCAGTTCTGCAATAAGATGTGCAAGTCCTGCGGTAGGGCATGTAGGTTCCGCAGGAGCTTCTTTGCCATGATATTTACGGTGACAAAGACTTGCTTCCATGAGATTTATTAGCTAGTTTATACTGTAGAAAACTTAAAGTATATATAAAAGAATATATGAAAGTCATTTGCTAAACTCGGTTCTGCAGTAAGATGTGCAAGTCCTGCGTTTGGGCATGTAGGTTCTGCAGGAGCTTCTTTGCCATGATATTTATGGCAACAATGACTTGATTCCATGAGATTTATTGGTTAGTTTATACTATAGACTAAAAGCCCAAAGTTATTCAACTCATAAATCTTAATGAATAGATGGTTATCTTTGCAACATAGTTTTGGTTTTGCCGAAACAAAATCTTGTTTATGCAACAACATTTAAGTACACAGTATTTATGTATATATATATATATATATTATAAATAATGGGAGTCAAGGATTGAATGAGAGAAAGCTTATCTGTGTCTCGTAATAGTGGATCCTTGCAGTAAGGACCATTGTTTGTGTTGAGCTAGTGGGTTGAAATCTAAAGTTCCTCCTTTAGCAATGTCTGCAAAATGAGAATGAGCTTTGTAGGAAGATACCTTAGTCTTGCAGGAACAAACTTAATATGAGAATTACAGAGAACCGCAGGGGATGGATTTGAGGGAGAGTTCGTCCAAGCTAGTGTGCACGCTTGAAGGTGATTTTGTAATTTCAGATTATGGATGATATCCACTTTTGATGTTTTGAATGGGTGTTGTATAGGCTTTTTCGATGTTATGGGTTCTCCCCCTTTTTCTTTTGCTGAGTGCCTCATTTTTATAATAGCCCCTTTTTCTGCGGGAAGGAGCTCCTATCATTTCGTTAGTACAAGGACCATCCCCATTGACAGACCATTTTTGTTATTCCCAAGACACGCCTTTTCCTCTTTTCAAGGCAGAAGCTTCTTTCAACCATGTTTTTGCTTCTTTTCACATTCCTGCCGTATTGTCAGCATGATTTTGGCTTACTTTTCCAGGCTCTTTTTATCTGCAATATCATTATTATTTCTTAGGAAAGTGAGGACATTAATGGAGTTCTTGAGGAACACGGCTGCATTAAATGCCTTGTTTTACGGAGGGAGAAAATTGTTTCGTGGTTTGCGTGCACACACATGGTTACAAGAATCAAGCTTTAGTGACCGAGGTATTTCCCAAACAAATCCCTCGATCTTCAGCCGAATTCATGAACCTCCTGGATAAACTTCCCTACCGCCAAACCATCACCTCGTGATCCCTGCAAGAAATAAGGAAATTAGTTAGCTTTTTGCAGGTTTGGGCTTCTGCCATTAAATATTTTCAAAGATATCACATCTATCTCTTCCATTGGTGAAGTCTCAATGGCTTGTTAAATTTGGTTGGCTTATAATTGGACTATAAAGTCCCTTGACTTAGCTCCTGCCAAGACTTCCTTTGATGTGTTGCCATGGTTTTGGATTTCTCTGTACAGAGAATTATATTACCCATTTCGTGGTGGGACCTTATGGCCTTGGTCCTCCCACTTGCTTTGGGTTTTAGGTTCTTTGGTGGAATAGTTTATCGCAGGACCCTTTTAACATGGTTGGTTTGGTGGGCCTATTAGCTCTTCGGCTAGAGCTTTTGATTGGGCCCACCGCAGGACCTTTTTAACATGTTTGGTCCTAGAGATAGTGGACCTGTAGATGGGTTTTTGGACCTTTTATTCTAAGGGATAGAACCCAAGGATTTGCGTTATCCTTTTTATGGGTTTATGGGCCTTGTGGGCCCATTTGTTGGTTTTGGGATCTTTGCGTTAGGCTTTGTTCCCAATAAAACCCAAGGATTTGCATTATTCTTTTGATGGGCTAATGAGCCCATTTGTTGGTTTTGAGACCTTTGCGTTAGGCTTTGTTCCCAATAAAACCCAAGGATTTGCGTTATCCTTTTGATGGGCTTATAGGCCTTGTGCGCCCATTTGTTGTTGAGTCTTTACATTAGACTTTGTTTTATGACAGGTCCCATTGCATTTGGGCTTCGATGCCATGAATTAGAAGTTAGGCCAACTACTTTTCATTAGTGATTGGTCTAAGTTTGTAGGCCCTAAATTGGGCTTCATTTTGGACCAAACCCATTGCATTTGGGCTTATTGGGTTACTGGCTTTATATTAGCCGTTGGCCCCGCAGGAATGACCATCAACATTAAGCCCCCCGAGCACGTGTGCCGCATGAGAGGCAGCACGTGCGAGTATTAGACTTAAGTTGGTTGGTTGGTGGTATTATTATTATTATTATTATTTTTTTATTATTTTTTTTTTTTAGGAACATGGATATGGTGGCATGGAAATCACATTGATCTTTCTGGTGGAGAAATTCCCTTTTGCTGCTTCTAGCTTTTCTTGGATTGGGTTTTTCTTCCTTCTCCTTTTCTTTATCTTCCCCCTTCTTCGTTTTCTGCCTTGTATCTTATTCCTACAAGAGGAGCATGGAAAGGGCAGCAAGGATGTGACTATTGATCTTTTTGCAAGGGATGACACTCCTACTAGCGGCAGGAAGAAAAGAGGCATGAGGGGAAAACGCTACAGCAGGAAAGGCTGATTAAGTTTTTGATAAGGAAGTTCATTCTGTTTCTTGTAAAAATTGTTGTAGTTGGAGTGAAAGTACTTCCTACTGTTGGAGGGAAAGTTGTTTCCGCTGTTGAGGAGCTTGCCAAGTTCATAGAAGATTCAGGCAAGAATTATTTTAATGATCATAACTCAGGACACTTCTGGATTTTTATAGGACCCAATGTGAGCTTCCTACGACTCGAACATCCAGGTGAGTGCTTACTAGTCTTAGAGGATTTGCAGGAAAGGTTTGGTGACTTCACCGCAAGATTTGAGTTTGGTTGTGGTTGCGGTAGCATCTTCCTCCATTTGCTGAGTGGTGCGCTCTGTGATATGAGGCAGACTTCCCTTGAGCTTGTTACTGAAGAAAAACTTAAGGATTGACGAAGGGTAGCCAAAGAGCTTATAGATCATGGCTTTGCCGTGGTCTTCCTACTGGAGAAAATTCACATGGTAGCACAAATGTATTTTGGGAAGAGAGCTTCTGCAGAGACCAAAGCTAGTGATGCTCATATTTCCTATGACAAGGAACATATTGCACAATTAGAGGCTAGGACGAGTGGCCTTCCTCTTGTTTGGGCGACCCATTTGTTGGAAGCATTATCGCATACGAGATCATTTCTTCTTTTTCGTGTCTTGCTTGGAACCATATATATTGGCTTGCAACTATACTTTAGTTTAGTGTGGGATGTAATGGCCAGACATTGTATGTATGCTTTGTATATGAGAAACTCAAGCATTTAATATGCACTGGTCACTATCTATTGCAAAAAGTGGTGACTAAGTTTGTTTTGTTACCTTCAGTGCTTGCATGGAGTGGTAGGACTTGAAATAGTATGGGTAAACCAACATGATGAAAGGAGATGACAAATGGGCTTCTTCCTTGGCAAAGCATAATAATGGTACTTTGTTGCTGTAAGGATCCAAAGATGTCTCCTACATGCTAGATTGATGGAGCCTATAAGGTCAAGCCCCTAAGTATGGAATGGCCATGGGGTAGCCATGTTTTGGATGGTTGTAGGGTAAAAATGAATCATGTTGGCCTGCACTTGGTATGTATGGCAAGACCAATTCTGTTGTATTTTTCTTCATGGTGGGCCAAAATAACCCAAGCTTAGCAATGGTTGGTATAGTTTCTTTTTGCCTAGATGATTCCAGGTGGCTTAAGACTTAGATGGTCCCAAACACCTCAATGGTTCTCTTGCCATACCTCTCTTGAAGAGTGAGCTTCCCACTGAACATTTGAAGGCTTTTTCTTTGGTTGGACTTCTCGTTGGAACTCCTCGGGGGTTCTAATGTAGAGTTGTCTTGCTATAAGTGTAGAGTTTCAAGAACTTTCAAGCTTATTTTATTAATGTTGGTTCCTGCCACATTACTTTTGGCCTCGCTACTTGATCTTGCGGGACTGTCTCCTACGGCAATGCTTCGTGTGGTGCTGTTCTAGTGACAAGGACCAATTTTTATTGAATTTCTCTGATCATCCCCACTCATTGGGTGTTTTGTTAGCTTTTGTTTTAGCATCTTGGTGTTGGGATTCTTCATGTTGACAATGGTTATGTCTACACTTGCTTGTCCTTTGATAATTGTTGGTGTTACTTGCGTGACCTCATACCCGGATAATTGTAAAATTAACCATATTGAAAATCTGCCATAAAGAACTGCATGTTGCAAGAGGCCTTTTATGAGGTGTTAGTTGAGCTAGAAAGTAATGTCTATAGTGGGTGAGGCTATTGAAGACCACAATGAGAAAGACCATTAGAGGTCGAGCTTTGATTGAAGCCATTAGAGACTGAGATGCTTGAGGCCATTAGAGGCTGAACTATGCTGAGGCCATTAGAGGCTGAGCTTTGACAATGAGAGAGACCGTTAGAGGTCGAGCTTTGATTGAAGCCATTAGAGACTGAGATGCTTGAGGCCATTAGAAGCTGAACTATGTTGAGGCCATTAGAGGCTGAGCTTTGTAAGATCGTTGGAGGCCAAGCTTTGAGAGGCCATTAGAGGCCAAGTTTTGTGTGACCGTTTGAGGCCAAGGTGTATAACTTGGAGAGTTTCAAATCTAGTGTTGAGTTGCTGTAAGCCTTTGATAGCTTTGCTTAGGACAAAAGAAGGTTGTTAACTGATTTTGTGGTAACACTGTTCACTGTTCCACGAGAAGGTTCACATTGGTTGAATAATTGGCCTTGTTCTTGGCTCAATTTTGAGGGCATGGGTCACCAATCCAGGATCAAGGCCTGACATTTCATCATGAAAACACATGTTGATATTCTTTTAGTAACTTGAATGTGCAAGAATTTTCTCCTGCGAAGAGAGATACTTTTATGGAAACAGGATATTGGACCTCTAAGTTGTTACTTAGATCAATGACTTCAAGATCTTCTACAGCTAGAGATGGTTTGAACTCTGTATCTTTTCTTCTTTTTTTTTCTTCTAATCAATCATTATCATGAATATGAAATGTGTCTTATGCAGCGCAACTGGAAGAAGTGGCCCATTGACGGGGTCTTCTTGCAGGTGGCAATCAGGCCACGTATACCTTGATAACCGGTAGAAGGTTTTGCCGTTGGAACTTCTCTTGATCAAAAGGGGTAGGATTTGAAAGGAATGCAATAGGGTTTGCCATTAAGCCGCCCCTTTACATATTGCTGATAGGTTGAAGAGACCAACTTGTGCTTGTGTAGCTAGTCGACTAAAGAGCACATGGCATGAGTGTATAACATGGAAGTAAGTGAGTGGTAGGATGGGACCTACCTTCAAGGCAAGTTGGATATGACCAATGGTGTACTCAGTTGCGCCTCTGAAGTCTGCGACTTCCATTGGAGCTTTTTTTTTTTTTGAAATGTTCACAGCTTGTAAGGTACTCACAGTTATAAGGTTGAGTAATGATCACGTTTCCACCAAGGCTCAGCAAACTTGGACTTCTTTGATTGTTGCGGTGTGACAGAGTGGATGCTTGTAGTCTAGATATCGCACTTCCATATCATCATCAGTGGAGGAAATGACATTGATTATCACTAGGTAAGCACAATTGGCTTGAGATTCCGTGGTAAAGTATTGGACACTAGATTCTTCCGCAAAGGAAACACATACTCTAGCAGCCATTTTTCTTGCTTCAGCCCCCAGTCCTAGTTGATCAAGCAATGATCGAAACCTTGGACTTCTTTGCAATGTCTTGATAGTAGTAGGTGTACAACTTTTGATTGATAAAGTGGAAACCATTGTTTGCAGTTGTTGTAGATGATATAGAAAAAATGTGTGCCTTGATTGGCAACCCCCTGTGAGGCTACCAAAGAACTGAGTTCCTAAGGCCATAGACAATGAGTAGAAACAATGTGTCAGTATAAGGAGAATACCAAGCATTATCTTAAAACAACATACCATATTGGCAGATTGGATGAGATTAAAATCTTCATGGTAATTGTCCAACAATAAATGATATGTGCTTGTGGTAGCCCATTTAGTTATGAGGAATGGGTGAAGGCAAACATTTCAATGTGTAAGCCCAAGTGCTCAACTATTAAATTATTGAAAATGTAATATGTGTATATAATTATAAATGAGTTCAAATCATATGAAAATACACTTTTGATCCCATCAATTTTATCAAGAAAGTTTTGAAAACGTTTAGGTTTTAAGAGTAATGGTGATTCTAAAGTGCAAAAGATATCACCAACATGAATTCCCACTTGGTAAACTAAACAGTAAGATAGAAGATAATGAATGATTTGGAAGGGTTATTTATTTATTTATTTACAAAGATGTGTAAATAATGTTTGATATGTGTGACATGTGAATGTTGCTTGAGTTGCGGATTGCATGTCATAATTAGTATGACAACAACAACATGATCTATTAGTAGTTATCTTAGTGTGTAGTTGCTATTTGATAAGTATTAGAGAAATAATAATACTCTATTTTGGGATGTATCTAACAGAGGACTTTATGACAATATAGATATTGGAAAGATTTAGTGCACAAAGATAAATGATGGTGTGCAAAACTTATCTTGGAGGTTGTTTTTGCTTAAGATATGAGCTTTTGTAGCCTGATGCTTGCTTTGCAGCAGGAACATTGGAGTTCACAACATGATGTTTAAACTTCGTTGTACGAAGTTTGTATTTTGCCACTGCAGGAAGTTTGTGCTGCCGTCGCAGGAAGTTTGTGATTTCCTACTACAAGAAGTCTGTTGTATTGTTACCACAGGAACTTTGCAATTTGCTGTCACGAGAGTTTTTTTTTTTTTATATATATATTTTTTTTGTATTGTTGCCATAGGAGCTTTATGGTTTGCTGCAATGAGATTTTTTTTGTATTGCTGCCGCAAGAGTTTTGTGATTTGCTGCTGCGGAAGTTTTTTTTTGTTTTTTAAGTAGGCTACATGAGAAAGAAAATATTACATATATGTTGAGGTGAATTCATTGTTTGTTGTCAAAACTGTTTTCTATGTTTTAAATTGTCACTTTTTACATGTAATCATAATGGTGTGCTTAAAATGACACATGAACGCATGTGAATTCATATGTAAGCAAAGAAATTTTTTTGCAATATTTTAAAAAAGAAGAAGCTTTGCTTAGCTTGTTGTTTGATTGTCTAGTGCTTTAATCAAGCATGTAAGATTCAAGATAGCCTTGATTGGATCACATGAAAGTGAGAGCAACTTAAGGCGATAAGAAATGCTTTCAAATCAAGTAAGAGATATATTTTGGAGTCTATAAATGACAAACTAGGTGTTTGGCCAAACAAGTGTAGATGACTTTTTCAAGCCTTGAATCAAATCTTCTTAAGTGATTTATGAGAGAAAGAATTTGATGTATATTCTAGTATAAGTTGGTATAATTTTCAATGTAAGAAAATTGTTCTCGCAGTGTATGTCTATGCAATGAATTGGCTAATAAAATATATATATATATATATATTATGGAAAAGCCCCAAAGTAACTAGCAATGGGTAAACAAAATAAGGCTACATCACATCCTATTGATATGAATGCATAGTTTTTTGAACATATACATTATATATATGATACCAGGGCCATGTACTTAACAAATGCGTAAGCATCAGAGATATAAGAAGAATAGTATCAAAATACTTCCCTGGCATGATGTGATGAGAAGTATGTTTTGAGCAGTGTTGGTAGTCTGCAAACTTGCTGCGTCGTGTACCCACTTTGGCTATTTGGGAGAGTTTTGAAAAGAAGTGACTTTGTTTTTCAACACCTGTAGGTAGCGTTGCTGCTCATGGTGAAAATTTTGGATGAACCCATGTATGGGTTTGTGTGAATGGGCATGATTAAGGCAGCTTTGTTTGCTATAATCTTGGATCCTGTTGTGATGCTGTTGCGAGATAGCTGTTGATTTTTGGTTGAAGCCATTGCGAAGGTTGTGGCTTGCAAAATATCGATCATAATGGCAATGTGGTTGGCAGAAAGTGTTGTGAAAGAGATTTATTTATTTATTTATTTTTCTAATGATTCTACTATAAGGCTTTTGAGGACTATAGAGCTTTTGGCTTGGGCAACATCTTTGATGTCACAAATCTCACTCCCCAGTGGAGTCGCCTTTTAAATGTGGGTGCTTTTTCTTGTGAGGATACTGTTGATAGAATAGGTAAGGAAGTGAGACCAAGACTCACACCAGGCCTTCGCGGTGGGCCTCGTGGCTAATGGCTGTGATCCAAAGATGATGGCCCAATCTCATGTGACCGGGTTTTTATGGTTAACACTATTGTTGGCTCTTGGTCAAGCCTATAAGTTCTTCCGTCTGCTTGGACTTTAGTATGCAGTAGCCCAAACTTGGATTATGCAGCAAATGATAGCTTTAGTGGACAGCTATCCATTTTTGTATAACAAGATGGGCGCTGCAGGAGAAAACTTAAAGTATATATAAAAAGAATATATGAATGTCATTTGCTAAACTCAGTTCTGCAATAAGATGTGCAAGTCCTGCGGTAGGGCATGTAGGTTCTGCAAGAGCTTCTTTGCCATGATATTTACGGCAACAAAGACTTGCTTCCATGAGATTTATTGGCTAGTTTATACTGTAGAAAACTTAAAGTATATATAAAAGAATATATGAAAGTCATTTGCTAAACTCGGTTCTGCAGTAAGATGTGCAGGTCCTGCGGTAAGGCATTTAGGTTCCGCAAGAGCTTCTTTGCCATGATATTTATGGCAACAATGACTTGATTCCATGAGATTTATTGGTTAGTTTATACTATAGACTAAAAGCCCAAAGTTATTCAACTCATAAATCTTAATGAATAGATGGCTATCTTTGCAACATAGTTTTGGTTTTGCCGAAACAAAATCTTGTTTATGCAACAACATTTAAGTACACAGTATTTATGTATATATATATATATATATATATTATAAATAATGGGAGTCAAGGATTGAATGAGAGAAAGCTTATCTGTGTCTCGTAATAGTGGATCCTTGCGGTAAAGACCATTGTTTGTGTTGAGCTAGTGGGTTGAAATCTAAAGTTCTTCCTTTAGCAATGTCTACAAAATGAGAATGAGCTCTGTAAGAAGATACCTTAGTCTCGCAGGAACAAACTTAATATGAGAATTACAGAGAACCGCAGGGGATGGATTTGGGGGAGAGTTCGTCAAAGCTAGTGTGCACGCTTGAAGGTGATTTTGTGGTTTCAGATTATGGATGATATCCACTTTTGATGTTTTGAATGGGTGCTGTATAGGCTTTTTCGGTGTTATGGGTTCTCCCCTTTTTTCTTCTGCTGAGTACCTCCCTTTTATAATGGCCCCTTTTTCCGCGGGAGGGAGCTCCTGTCATTTCGTTAGTACAAGGACCATCCCCATTGACAAACCATTTCTGTTATTCCCAAGACACGCCTTTTCCTCTTTTCAAGGCAGAAGCTTCTTTCAACCATGCTTTTGCTTCTTTTCACGTTCTTGCCGTATTGTCAGCATGATTTTGGCTTACTTTTCTGGGCTCCTTTTACCTGCAATATCATCATTATTTCTTGGGAAGGTGAGGACATTAATGGAGTTCTTGAGGAACACGGATGCATTAAATGGTTTGCATTAAATGCCTTGTTTACGGAGGAAGGGTGTGCATTAAATGTCTTGTTTTGCAGAGGAAGGGTGTGGCATTAAATGCTTTGTTTTACGGAGAGAGAAAATTGTTTTGTGGTTTGCGTGCACACACATGGTTACAATAATCAAGCTTTGGTGACCAAGGTATTTCCTAAACAAATCCCTCGATCTTCAGCCGAATTCATGAACCTCCTGGATAAACTTCCCTACCACCAAACCATCACCCTGTGATCCCTGCAGGAAATAAGGAAATTAGTTAGCTTTTTGCAGGTTTGGGCTGCTGCCATTAAATATTTTCAAAGATATTACATCCATCTCTTCCATTGGTGAAGTCTCAATGGCTTGTTAAATTTGGTTGGTTTGTAATTGGACTAAAAAGTCCCTTGACTTAGCTCCTGCCGAAACCTCCTTTGATGTGTTGCCATGGTTTTGGATTTCTCTGTACAGATAACTATATTACCCATTTCGTGGTGGGACTTTATGGCCTTGGTCCTCCCACTTGCTTTGGGTTTTAATTCCTTTGGTGGAATAGTTTATCGCAAAACCCTTTTAACATGGTTGGTTTGGTGGGCCTATTAGCTCTTCGGCTGGAGCTTTTGATTGGGCCTACCGTAGGACCTTTTTAACATGTTTGGTCCTATAGATAGTGGACCCGTAGATGGGTTTTTGGACCTTTTATTCTAAGGGATAGAACCCAAAGATTTGCGTTATCCTTTTCATGGGCTTATGGGCCTTGTGGGCCCATTTGTTGGTTTTGGGACCTTTACGTTAGGCTTTGTTCCCAATAAAACCCAAGGATTTGCGTTATCCTTTTGATAGGCTTACAGGCCTTGTGGGCCCATTTGTTGGTTTTAGGACCTTTGCATTAGGCTTTGTTCTCAATAAAACCCAAGGATTTGTGTTATCTTTTTTATGGGCTTATGGGCCTTGTGCGCCCATTTGTTGTTGGGTCTTTGCATTAGATTTTGTTTTGTGACAGGTCCCATTGCATTTGGGCTCCAATGCCATGAATTAGAAGTTAGGCCAACTACTTTACATTAGTGATTGGTCTAAGTTTGTATGCCCTAAATTGGGCTTCATTTTGGACCAAACCCATTGCATTTGGGCCTATTGGGTTATTGGCTTTATATTAGCCATTGGCCCCGCAGGAATGACCATCAACAAATGTTATTTGTGAAATGATGAGTAAGGGATTCATACCTGATACTAGTACCTATTATAAAGTGATTGGGTTTTTGTGTAATGCCTCCAAGGTGGAAAATGCCTTTTTTTTGTTTGAAGAAATGAAAAGGAACGGTATAGTTCCTGACGTTTATACATATACAATTTTAATTGGTAGTTTCTGTAAAGCTGGTCTTATAGAACAGGCTCGCAACTGGTTTGATGAAATGGTAAGGGATGGTTGTGCCCCTAATGTGGTGACATATACTGCTCTTATACATGCCTACCTTAAAGCTAGGAAACTGTCCAATGCAAATGAACTCTTTGAGGTGATGTTTTCTGAAGGTTGCAATCCTAATGTTGTTACATATACAGCTTTGATTGATGGCCACTGTAAAGCTGGAAAGATTGAAAAAGCTTGCCAAATATATGCGAGAATGAGAGGTAATGTGGAAACCTCTGATGTAGATATGTATTTTAGAATTGATGATGGCAATTCCAAAGAGCCAAACGTTTTTACATATGGAGCATTGGTTGATGGTTTGTGCAAAGCCCACAAGATCAAAGAGGCCAATAACTTATTGGATGCTATGTTGGTGGAAGGTTGTGAGCCAAACCATATCGTGTATGATGCTCTTATAGATGGATTCTGCAAGGCTGGGAAGCTAGATGATGCACAAGAGGTGTTTGCTAAGATGTCAGAGCGTGGATATAGTCTTAATGTCTATACTTACAGCTCTTTGATTGACAGGTTGTTTAAGGATAAAAGACTGGATCTTGCTTTGAAAGTCTTGTCCAAAATGCTAGAAAATTCTTGTGCTCCAAATGCTGTCATCTACACAGAGATGATTGATGGCCTCTGTAAAGTTGGAAAGACAGATGAAGCCTATAAGCTTATGCTAATGATGGAAGAAAAGGGGTGTTCTCCAAATGTGATGACTTATACTGCAATGATAGATGGCTTTGGGAATGTGGGAAAAGTCGAAAAATGCCTTGAGCTCTTGAGAGAAATGGGCTCAAAGGGTTGTCCTCCAAATTTTGTCACCTATAGGGTTCTTATAAACCACTGTTGCGCCACTGGCCTTCTGGATGAGGCTCATAATCTCTTGGATGAAATGAAACAGACATATTGGCCAAGGCATATATCAAGCTACCGTAAGGTCATTGAAGGTTTCAACCGAGAATTTATTATCTCTCTCAGTGAGAATGATTCTGTTCCGATTGTTCCAGTATACAGAATACTGATTGATAGTTTTATTAAGGCTGGGAAATTAGAATCAGCTCTGAAGCTGCATGAAGAGATTCGATCATCTTTCCCTTTAACAGTTGCTAGCAAGAATATGTATATTTCTTTGATTGAGAGCCTCTCCCATGCAAGTAAAATTGATAAGGCTTTTGATATGTACACAGATATGGTAAGGAGGGGTGGTTGCAGAGCTAAGCACATTTGTTCTCCTTATTAAAGGACTCATCAATATTAACAAGTGGGAAGAAGCACTTCAACTGTCAGATAGCATATGTCAGATGGTCAGTCTCTCTGTCCCTCTCTCTCTCTCTCTACATTTTCTTTGCTCAAGCATTGGAAGACATTATGGAAACAAACCATATTTTTGCCTAATGAAGTTCTCAATTCTCAATGATTTATTAAATATGAATTCCTATTCACATTCCCCTTTTAGTTTTTAGTTTGGTTCATACTTAAAGACTTGAAGTTTGTGAGATATATGATTCTCTTCTGACAGAATTGTAGTTGTGATAGACCTTGACTAGCTTGTAATAAATTGGTTTATTTAGGAAAATACTCATTATACAGTATAAATCATGGGAGAAGGAATTCAATACAATCTAATTGAAAAATTGGCATAAAAAATAAATTATAAAAGGCGTAAAATGTAAACATTTCTTCCTCCAGCCTTTTGTTTTAAAGAAAAGTGCTATTGGTCTTCACCGTCACCATCTTAATTTTGTAGTGCTGTACCTGTGTGTGTTTTTATTTATTTATTTTGTGCCCACTTGTGTGCATTCATGTGTGTATGTGAGCATGTAGTAGGGTTTCTAAAGGTAAAAGTTGGTATTTTCATGGGACTCAATGACCTCTCGAGGGGGCTACAGATATGACATGTCTGACCTGCATGTTTTGCATGTATTAAATTTGAAGTTGATATGAGAGAAGATTGCTCCAAATCAAAATAAATATGGGTTCTGCTTTTCTTTATAATAAGTATTAGTTCATGAATTTGCACCCTTTAGAATATAGCTATTTGCCATCTTTTGTGTTGTGAGCTACCTCATTTTATTGAATTGAATGATAAAAGCTGGCTTTCTAGCTGTATTGGAGACTACCTATCTGTTGTTGTTTCTTCTTAGTTATCTACTTATCTAGGTTCGAGCACTTCCCGAGTGAATGCAATGATGAAAGTGTATTTGGTGGTTCTGTAATATTCTGCAAGCTTTTGGGATGTAATTGGAAAATTGGGTTTAGCATGTAAAGGTTAGTAGGACAGAGTGATGCTACTTAGAGTTTATTGACGTAAGTGCAGATAGATGTATGGAGACCACTGTTTTTTCCTTTATTTATTATCCTCATTTTTTCAACTGTTTGTAGGCTAACAAGAATGAAAAACTGCTTGGGGAGTGTTAATTCGGGGAGTTTTGGATATTTATAATATTATAGTAGAATAAGCACTTCAGGAAAGCTAAAACCACATTGGTCTAGGGGGCATCCTGCTGTATACATGCGTGAATCTTTAGGCACTGGGGGAAAGACTATAGTCTGTACATTGCCCACATATCAATGACTTTCTTTCTCCTACAATTATTTTGTAGTTTTAAGTGATAAATTGTGGTTCTTTGTGAAAGACAATAGAAGCTGTTAGTTCAAAAACAATGTTGCTAAAAGTTTTAGTTGTCCTTTGTATTGTGGTGCAGCCTGTTCAAGAATCAAGAGGTGTATAGTTACTTGTCTAATTGTTTCTTCATCTTTTTTTTATCAATATTTATTGCTCCTTTTTTTGGCGCAGGATTTCCATTGGGTTTGACAAGAAGAGACATCTTACAGAAATTAGGCTTTTGTGCATATTTATTGTTTTTTCTCAAGGTTGATGTGATGCCATAATGGTGCATGGTAAGTTTTTGCTTAGAGAATGACTACATTGGTGGACGACTCTTGATGCACACTTACAGAAACCCATGGAGGTGATTAGCTATTGCATAATTTGCATCACAATGAAAATGAGTATAAAAGAAAA
>BKZX01020545.1:0-11765 GCA_014362285.1 Fagus crenata
TTTATTTCTGGGAGCTTATTGGGTGGAATTTTGCTGGAGGTGGAGGTGGCTTTTTTGGCGTTTTTACCCGCCATCTTTATTCTGCAAAAATTCACGGGTAAGAAAGTTAGGGATGGAGTTTTGGCTTCCTTTAATATATTCAATTTCAAAATCAAAAATACTTAATATAGATTACCATCGGGCAAAAATGTGTTTTGATGCAATATTTTCAACATCTTTTTCTAAAACATATTTTGCAGATTTGCAATCAATGCGAATGAGAAATTTTTGATTTATTAAATCAGTATGAAATTTATTGATGCATAGTACTATAGATAAAATTTCTTTTTTAATAGTACTATATTTATTTTGCGCTTTAGTCCAGACACCAGAATGGAAACGAACAATTTGTTCAGGAGAATCTGGACTGATTCTTTGCTTCAGAATACCACCGTATCCAATATCGGAGGCATCAGTTTCAACAATTTTGAAAGAACTTATTGTTGGAATGCCAAGACAAGGCAAAGTCTTAACATACTTTTTAATATCTCGGACAATTGAAGTGTGAACATCTCAGGATGAAGAGAGAAAAATAATTGAACAAAATAACTATACCAATAAATGTTTAAATGTTATTGGTGATCAACTTGATAAAATTGAAACTAAAATTGACTCAATCAATATTGAGTCAAAACCAGTCAAAACAGACATTCCTTTAATAAAAACTCAAGAATTAAAACCAGATCTAAGTCTTAAAACTAGTCAAACAAAAACTAGGGAAAAAATAGAACAAATGTTAAAAGAATTAAACAAAGTAAAGAATGAACCCTCTACTTCCAAATTAAATGTAATAAACAAAGACATAGTAATTGTTGAAACATGTTCTTCAAACTCAAAAGCCACTTCTGATGAAGAAATTAATAAACTTGAACAAGCCTTTGGCAAAATCCAAAGAATTCATAATAAAAAACCAAACCCAACAACTTTCACAAAAATTGGTATCCTAGGCCAACACCTCCAGATATGCAATTTGAAGAAAGAAGCTTTCAGCACCAATTCTCGGTGTCTGCGGATAAACTTTATGAATGGAACATTGATGGACTTTCTGAACAGGAAGTTCTTAATAAACTTAGTCATCTAACCATGGTAGCTAATAGTTATATGACTAATCATCAATTAAATCACATTGAAATAATTGATCTATTAGCCACAGGTTTCTCTGGAAAGTTAAAATCCTGATGGGAAAAACATCTCACTGAAGAATCTAGAGAATTAATAAAAAACTCTATTAAACGAGACGAAGAAGGCAATCCTCTCTTCGATGAAAGAATAGGAATGGGAATTCCTGATGGAGTTAATACTCTTGTTTTCACAATAATAAGACACTTTATTGGCCAACCTAGTAACATTACCTCTAGGATCCACGACCAATTAAGTAATCTTAAATGTCCAACCATGAGTGACTTTAGATGGTATAAAGATGTCTTTACCTCTAGAGTTATGCTAAGAGATGATAGTAACAAACCATTTTGGAAAGAAAAATTCATTGATGGTTTACCTAATCTTTTTGCCCATAAAATTAGGACAGTATTAAGCAACTCCAATGGGATCATTGATTATGATACCCTAACCTATGGAGATATAATAAGCACAATCAAACAAGAAGGTTTGAAAATGTGTATTGAACAACGTATTGCCAAACAGCAATATGATAATAAAAGAAAACCTAAATATGAAATGGGAAACTTTTGCGAACAATATGGAATCTTGTCCATAGCCCCTTCCCAAAGAAAATATATTAAACATAAAAAAGAAAAATATCATAAACAAGGTAGGATTTGGAAGAAAAAGAAAAATTTTCAACCCAATGAATACTACAATAAAAATAAAAGATTTTCTAAAAAATCTAATAAAAATTATAAAAAATATAACAATAAAAAATTTGATAAAAAGAAAACAAAATGTTTTAAATGTGGTAAATATGGTCATTTTGCCAATGACTGTAAAGTTAAACAAAAAATAAACCAACTCCAAATAAATGATAAAGAAAAAGAAGAATTATATAATCTTCTTGAATTAAGAAATACTGATAGTGAAAATGAAATATCACCAGATGAGATTGAATCCTCCTCTGATGAATATTCATCTTCATCATCTTCAACCCCGGAAATAAAATTTGGATGCATAGATAATTGTTGTGCAGATAAAAGAATAAATGTTATTTCTAAACAAGAAGAGCAAGAAGAATTGCTCCTAGAAGCAATAAGTAAAATTAATGATCCATAGTTAAAAGCAAGCATGCTTCACAAACTTGGGAAAATGCTTAATAAAAAAGATGAAGTAAAAGATAATAAACTTCCTAAACCCACAATAAGCCTTTCAGAAACTCTTGAAAGATTTAATAAACTTAAAACAAAGAAAGTAAGCCTTGAAGACTTACAACTTGAAATAAAACAAATTAAACAAGAAATCATCCAATTAAAAGATGTCAACAAACAACTTGAAGATAAAAATCTTAAATTGGAAACTAAAAATATTAAATTAGAAGATCGAGTATCCATCCTTGAACTCGATAAAATCTTCAAACCTATTAATAACCATGAATCTTCCTCTGAAGATGAACAACCTGAATCTTCTTACAAAAGATTGAATAAATCAGATGATGAGATTAGATATTGTAATCTCTTAAATAAAATCTCGCCAGTAAGATGGCATACAACTGTTCAATTAATAATTGATGACTTTCAAGTTGAAGTCATTGTTCTGGTTGATGCTGGAGCAAACCTAAATTGTATTCAAGAAGGTCTTATCCCTACTAAATATTTTGAAAAATCAAATGAAACATTAAATTCTGCCAATGGTAGTAAAATGCATATCAAATATGAGATCAATAATGCTCATATTTGCAAAGATAAAGTTTGTTTCAACACATCCTTTGTCTTAGTTAAAAATATGAGTGACAAAGTAATCCTTGGATTACCTTTCATTCACCTCCTCCTACCCTTCACAACAGATGTGGATGGTATAACAACTGCCCCTTTTGGACAGCTTGTTAAATTTGAATTCCTTCAACAATTTGAAGAAAATGATATTAAAATGTTACAAAATAATTTAATCTCACAATCAATTTGTTTGATTCAAAATAAACAAAAACAAATAAAATTCTTAAAAGATGAAGTCCATTTTCAAAGAATTGAAAAACAACTAACATGTGAAATCCTTCAACAAAAGATTGAAAAATTTCAAGAACAATTAAACCATGAAGTCTGTTCCAGTCTCCCAAATGCTTTCTGGAATAGAAAAACTCACGTTGTTAAACTGCCTTACATTAAAGATTTTAATGAAAGGAATATCCCTACTCAAGCCAGACCTATCCAAATGAATCAAGAAATCATGAAATTTTGTAAAAATGAAATTAATGATTTACTCGAGAAAAAGATAATCAGGCATAGTAAATCCCCTTAGTCTTGTCCAGCCTTCTATGTTCAGAAAAATGCTGAACTAGAAAGAGGTGTCCCTAGACTTGTAATAAATTATAAGCCATTAAATAAAGTCTTGGAATGGATAAGACATCCAATTCCTAATAAACAAGATTTAATAAATCGATTGAGTGATTCAGTCATTATTAGTAAATTTGATCTTAAAAGTGGATTTTGGCAAATCCAGATCCATGAAGATAATAAATATAAAACTGCATTCACCACCCCTTTTGGTCTTTATGAGCGGAATGTAATGCCTTTTGGATTAAAGAATGCCCCGAGTGAGTTCCAAAACATCATGAATGACATTTTCAATCCATTTAGTAAATTCTGCATTGTCTACATAGATGATGTTCTTATTTTCAGTAAATCCATTGATGAACATTGGAAACATTTGTATACGTTTCTAGAAACTATTAAACATAGTGGTTTAGTAGTCTCCTCTCCAAAGATTAAACTTTTTCAGACAAAAATAAGATTCCTTGGTTACAACATCTATCAGGGTAAAATCAGTCCTATAGATCGAGTCATCAAGTTTGTTGATAAATTTCCTGATAAAATTCTTGATAAATCTCAACTCCAAAGATTTTTGGGTTCATTAAACTATGTTGCTGATTTCTATCAAAATCTTAGGAAGCAATGTAAACCTTTGTTTGATAGACTCCAAACAAATCCCCCTCCTTGGACAGATGTTCACACTTCAATTGCCGAGATATTAAAAAGTATGTTAAGACTTTGCCTTGTCTTGGCATTCTAACAATAAGTTCTTTCAAAATTGTTGAAACTAATGCCTCCGATATTGGATACGGTGGTATTCTGAAGCAAAGAATCAGTCCAGATTCTCCTTGTTAGAATATTGATTAAATGATTAAATTCACCATATCCTAAAAGCTTAAGCTTTTGGGATAATTGGTAATTTCTCATGGTATCAGAGCAGGTGATCCCAAGTTCGAACCCTGACTCCACTCTACCTCCCATTAAAAAATGGACAAAGTTTGGCTTCAACCCAGGTTGAAGCCTTTCCTTCAAACTCACCACTCATGTAATGACTTGTGTCCTGATCATGTGCATTGCACATGACTAACTTAACACCCTTAACCATAGTTAACCTTACCTTTTATTTTCTCTCTCCTCCATCAAAGACTCTCTCTCTTCCGTTCTCTCTGGAACTTTTCCGGTCTGGTCTCAGACTCCCTCTCTCTTCCATCACGTCCACAACCCAACTGAACCACCACTATCTCCATGCATCCCCAAAATACAAAAACCCCAAATCCCTTCGTCCCAGCAATACACATATCAAACCCCCACAACACCGAGAATCTTCACACAAAACCAACACAAATCTCATCAAATCTTCACACAAAACCATCACAAACCCCATCAAACACCTACCGTAGAGGCAGACCACAAAGAGACTACCTATGATCTGGGCAGGGGCGAGCGATGCGAGACCCAAGGCTACCTACAATCTTAGATCAAAAGCCATGCTCAGATTAGAGAGATGGAGACCAGATCAGAGAGATGGAGACCAGATCACAGAGATGGAGACCGAGAGCACTTGCTCATGCGCATCGATCTGAAGCGAAGAGAACGAAGTAAGATAAACTGAAAAAGAGAGGGAAACAGTGTTGAAGAAGAAGAGGGAAAGCTTAAACCTTGTTCCATTGACGATGATACCGAGGAAAACACAGAGAGTAACGTCTTGCCGGAGGAAAGAAAAAAAAATGCAGGAATATTGGTATGCTTTTCTGAATTTTTCTGGGTTTGTGAAGCATCACAAGTCTTGGTGATTTGGTGGCTGAGATGGGGTTTGGGTAATGGTGGCTTGCGGGTGTTTTGGTGGTGGCCAAGATCTGGGTTCATGGAATTTTTTCTGGGTTTCTGTACAAGATTTTTCTGGGTTTGCGAGTGTTTTGGTCGGTGACTTAATCCATTAGCTTAGTTGAGTTAAAATAAAAGTTTTGAAGGCACTGCAATTTCGTCAAGTGATTTGATATGTGTATTGCTGGGAGGAAGGGATTTGGGGGTTTTGTATTTTTGGGATGAATGGAGATAATGGTGGTTCAGTTGGGGTTGTGGATGTGATGGAGGAGAGAGAGAGTCTGAGACCAGACCGGAAAAGTTCCAGAGAGAACGGAAGAGAGAGTCTCTGATGGAGGAGAGAGAAAATAAAGGGTAGGGTTAACTGTGGTTAAGGGTGTTAAGTTAGTCATGTGCAATGCACATGACCAGGACACATGTCATTACATGAGTGGTGAGTTTGAAGGAAAGGCTTCAACCCGGGTTGAAGCCAAACTTTGTCCTTAAAAAATTTAAAAAATCCGACATGTTGGGCCCCATTCATTAAGGGGGAGTCTAAGCCCACATGTGAGGGGGAGTGTTAGAATATTGGTTAAATGATTAAATTCACCATATCCTAAAAGCTTAAACTTTTGGGATAATTGGTAATTTCTCACTCCTAAACAAATTGTTCGTTTCCATTCTAGTGTCTGGACTAAAGCGCAAAATAACTATAATACTATTAAAAAAGAAATTTTATCTATAGTACTATGCATCAATAAATTTCATACTGATTTAATAAATCAAAAATTTCTCATTCGCATTGATTGCAAATCTGCAAAATATGTTTTAGAAAAAGATGTTGAAAATATTGCATCAAAACACATTTTTGCCCGATGGCAATCTATATTAAGTATTTTTGATTTTGAAATTGAATATATTAAAGGAAGCCAAAACTCCATCCCTGACTTCCTTACTCGTGAATTTTTGCAGAATAAAGATGGCGGGTAAAAACGCCAAAAAAGCCACCTCCACCTCCAGCAAAATTCCACCCAATAAGCTCCCAGAAATAAAGCCAGAGCTAGTAACCCCTAGCCAACTTGTTAGGTACAATCCCCAACAAGCCTCTTCCCAAAATAACCCATCATCCTCCAGGATGGTATCCTTAGGAAAACCTGTCCAAAGCAGTTCTTCCTTTGCTAAAGCCCTCATCGAGTCTTATGACCCGTTCAATAAAAAGATTGTTCCTGCTACCCCAACAGCCCCAATTAAACAACGAAACAACAAAAAAGCTGTTTCTCCTTATTTCCTTCTCTTCGATGAAAAGCTCTTTCCAATTGAGTTTGAACACCGAAGAATTGAAGATCCCCTCCTCTTAATAAAATCATATTTCCCCCCTTCATCCCACTGATGGAGTCCAGCAGCATTACTGCCCCTCTATTCCATACAAAACCATCCAATTTTATCAGAACATCCTCCAACAAGAAGGTTCTGTAGAAATAAAATCTATCTTTGGAAAAACCTCAGCCACTAAAAACCAAATCCTTTTCCATAAGGTAGAAATCATCAAATTTACTCATCTGAGAGATTGGGGTCATCCTTGGCATTCCAAGCCCCTAAAAAATCATTCTATTGAGTACAATTATTATGATTATATTGATGCGTGGTACAAAATACTACTCATTCAAAACCCTGATATGTCTCATTTCTGGTTCATCCAATTCAACAAGGATTTCCAGTTTACTAAACCAGAATGCCAGCCACCAATGTGGTTCCTGAAATGGTGGTCTAAGCATGGTCCCCAAACCGAAATCATCCCAGATACTCTATGGAATACAGAGTCCCCCAAGACTAAAAAAGATCCCCCTCTAAGCACCAGAATGCTTAAACAGGCTCTTAATCAGTTTGTTCAAATGTACAGGTGCACAGAATATATCAGCAGATTTCCCCCAGTTCTGTTATTCTGCTTCAAATACAAGATCCCATGGATTGTTAAATGGAGTTACCAGTTAAGAATAATATTTTCATCAGGAACTTCGCAGTCAAATGTTGGGATAATTTCGACAGAGACAGAATCATAAAATTTGTCTTTGACGAATTCCCCGAAATTAAACAGGTTGAAGACCAGCCATCTTCCTCCATCCCAAATTTCCTTTCAGGAAAATCCCCTGAAGAGCTTGCAGAAATATGTAAGTTGGCTGCCCAAGCCTGCCAAGCAGCCTCTGTCTCTGCCAGTGGCAAAGGAAAATCCCCAGCAAAATCCCCAGCATCCTCAGAAGGATCAACCACTGAAATGGTCAACCTTTCCCAGTTCTCAGTTCCAATGAAAAAGAACTGGTATGAAGATTCTCTTTACCAGGATGCCCAAGACCTATATGCTGAAATAGAAGAATATGAAGCCTTTCTTGAGGAACAATGCCTTGGATAAGGACTTATCAGCAAAACCACAGTCAGTCTACTACAGTAAAAAATATTCTGTCAGAAGAATCTGCACTGTTAATAAGCATGTCCGACAAATAACAAAGTTGCTGTCAAAATCACTGCAACGAATGAATTACCAAAGTTTGCCAAATACATCTACGGCAATTGTTTCTCCAAAAAATTACTATTGCTTTTTTAAAAGTAAAGCAAATAGTAAAATAAACTTTTTTGTCCCCTACCATCAAAGAAAGGATTCTTGCATTACCATGATGAGATTCCAAGACCATTTTTAAAAAGAAAATAGTCCTCCAATGATGGTGTTTCAAGACTTCTTTCAATGCATGCATTTGAAGATTTCTCCCAAGGATTCCTCTCTTGCATCTTGCCTATATATATGGCATTTCTCATTGTATTGTATTCAGAATTTCTTAGCACAACCTTCTCTCATAATATTCAAGCATTCATGTGTTGAAAGCCTTGAATTAGAATAGGTTGTCTACCAATTCCCTACCCATATTAAACTTGTAAGCATGGACACTTCCAGCTTCTAGTCCAACTGATTAAATCAACTTTCAATAAAGTAATTTCTTGAATAATCTTTTGCATTATCTTTTTACATCCCTTATATTAAACTTGTTTTAATATATATAATTGGCTAGTCTAACCGCCTTAATAAATATCTTGTTATATTGTCATATATATATATATATATATATATCTTTATATATATATAATTGGCTGGTTCTACCACCTTAATAAATACTTTGTTATATTGTCATATATCTATATATATTGTTTCCCTTTTGGTATCAGAGCCACGTTCTTCATCTTTTGTTAGTGGTTGTGTTATCATCTGATATAATCGCTTTTTATAGAGACGTTATTTAATTGGGGCTGCTGGGGTAGTAGGAACAATCTTTAAAACAACGTGAAAGTTATTTTACTGAGATGCAAACAAACAAACACACATGAAAGTTGTTTTTTGTAAAGATGAGTTTCATGTAAATTTTAAAAAAAAAAAAAAAATCATTTTTTATAACGTGAAAGTTATTTTTTGTAAAAACGATATGCAATTAGTCCATATTTCAAATTAATATGAACAAAGACATTTTGGCCAAAAAAACATTAAAAATATATTTACATGGGGAGAGCATGATTAGCGGCTTAGCGCCAAGCAAATTTGAAGAGCAATTGGTGGGCCAAGGGGAGAGCATGATTATGTATGCTAATGATTTCAGAGCAATTTGTCCAGAAAAGATACCCACGTGGGTCCTATATAATTGATGAATGGAGGCCCCATTTCATCAATCAACGCTATGATTACAAAGAGAAATTGAGCCAATCAGGTCCATTAAAAATATAATAGTGGACCAGTCAATTGCGCATTTGTCAAAAAAGAAAGAATATTTTAAGCTCATTGTTTTGTCATTCCCACGTTAATTTCTTGGAAAACTGAGGACGCGTGGGACTGTTTGTTCCAAAGGTAAATTAAGGGTGGGTTTGGGTTAGCTGTTTGAAAAAGTGCGGTTTTTAAAAAGTGCGGTTTTAAAATCACGATTTTGAAAACACGATTTTGAAAATCACAATTAAGCGTTTGGCAAAACTAATAAAAAAGTGTTGTTTCTGTCAATTGAGTGTTTGGTTAATTTTAATCTAAAACTGCTGTTTCAGGTACAAATGACCAAAAAGGATTTGACTATACTGTTAAGTTATAATACAATTTTTCAAATGCTTACAAATTGTAAAAATAATAATAATATTTTGTTACTAAATATAAAAATGATAATAATAATAATATATTAAAAATGGAAAAAAAAAATCCATTAAAAAAATGATAATAATAATATACTAAACACTAATCACTATGATTATTGGTGCAATGATGCTAAGTACTAACTATCATTGCAAAGTTGAGTTCACAGGTTGAAAGTTCAAAACCATTACTCATATATTTAATCCGTCCTAAAGAGTTAAAAAATTCAAGACCAAGTTGGCCTTTTTCCAACACACACAAAAGTTGGAGTCAGTTGGTTTTACCTCTAACAAGTACAGGGATTTTGTAACATTCTCTATCTCTTCCTTTCAATTTATAAATCAGATCCTAAATCAATTGTACAATCGTCAAAGTACATCAATTAACATAAAAATGCTATTTATTTAGCAACTCGTTTATTCACTAGACTGTCTAATATCAGCTTAAATACTTCTCCCTAGTTTCACGTCAACAGTTATGGTGATGATAAGTTTTATTATTTTTTATTTTTCAAAGGCCACTGACCAACTAGGTAACCAAGGGGACATAACCGCACCATTAGCTTTTGCCTCATCACATCAATGTGCTAATAGCCTAGGTATTACATGTCTTTTTTTTTCTTTTTTTTTTGAATTAAATACAAACAATCTTCGGCTCTATTATATTGGACTATATGATGGCTTAGCATGTACGTACTACAAATACATACATAAACTTCAATGGCAAGGACCATGTAATCTAAGGCTTGATTTAGCCAAAAAAAAAAATGTAATCTAAGGCTTGGTGGTAGCCTTCCTCTCTCATTTCATTTTCAGCTACCATACACGGTCCACTGCAACTATAACTTCAAAGCCACACGTCCTCTTATCATAAAAGCCACACGTCCTGCGATGCCTGCTCTCTCTTGTACTCTTCTACACTGTGGAACTCAAACGATGTGACCCGACAACATAAAATCATCATGACCTATGGCCAACCTACATTTCTTCTTTCAATGACCAACACATGAACCTATATTTTGTACTTAAAAAAAAACTCCTCATCTTTTTTCAGTGACCACACCTGAAGCCGAAGTATATTTTTTAAAAAAACTCTTCATCTTCTTCAATGACCACACGTTTCTTTTTCTCCTTTTGAAACCTGATTTCTTGCACTCTCTCTCTCTCTCTTTCTCTTTCTTTCACTTCATACTTTCATGTTCCTTTTACTACTATTTTGTTTTTCATACTCTCTTTGAACAAAAACCCACTTGGAGCTTTGTAGTTTCAACAGCCAGATCTGCCTCTACAAGGCTAGGTACGTGTAGTTCTTGATTTCTTTATGCATTTTACTCTAATGGGTGTTCTTGGTTTGCTTAAAGTTAACATTTTTTTTGTTGATTTTACTTCTCTGTTCTTCATTCTTGTTTTGGCCCTTTTTTGGTTATGGGGGTTTACAATTTTAATCTCTGGAAATATGTAGCTCAATGTTTGCCCTTTACAGCTCCAATCAGAGCCGGCCCCAGGGTAAGCCCAGCGAGCCCCTGGGCTTGGGCAACCCCCCTCATAGGGGCAACCACCCAGGAAAAAAAAAAAAATTGCGTGATTTTGTTTGATATTTTTGTCAAAATGCAAAAAGAGAAGGGTATTTTAGGCCTTGTGCATGTTGAAAAATTGCGTTCCGGTCACACATAAATCTGCGTTTTTGAAAAAGCAACACAAACCTTTCGGTTTGAAACTGGGGTTTTTTCGCGGTTTTTAAAACGTAATTTTGGAGAATCGCTAAGCCAAACGGCCATACTTCTGCGATTTCATCTCATAACGCGCGAGTCCTCTTTCAAATCGCGGGGCCAAACCCACCCTAAAAGCTCTTTTTCAAGGCGTTGTTCGTTTTACGCAAATTCGTGGAAAGAGGGATTTCTACCTTTTACAACTTTCCGAGTGAAGAGTGATGGAATAAATATGATGAATAGTAGATTGCGCGTTGTCAAAAAAGTTAGTAAATTGCTCTGTCATTCGCACTTAACTTGTTGGAAATTAAACTGAAGACGCGTGGGACCGTTTGCATGAAGGAAACTTCGTGCAAGAGTGATTTCTCCACTTTAATTAAAGCCTCTTTTTTTAAGGTGTTCGACTTCATTCAACTTGGGCATTCCATTCAAATTGCACTTTGTCCAAAAACAGTTGAGGTTTACTCATCTCTTTTAATTCAATTCCCATTTCATCACATCTTTTATCTTCTCAATCTTCTTCTTTAGATCGTGATGGCTTTTCGAGGAACCTCATTTTCATCTCCCACTCACCAGTGGCATGTCTTCTTGAGTTTTCGAGGTGAAGATACCCGCAATGGTTTTACAGGGTTTTTATATAAAGCTT
>BKZX01020560.1:0-23234 GCA_014362285.1 Fagus crenata
ATTCTTGCTTGATATATCACGATGAATTATTGGAGGCGAGCAATCATGGTGCATGTAAGATAAAGCATTTGCCACACCTTTGATGACATTGGCTCTCTTATTCCAATCAAATGCTTTTACTCCTTCCTCACTGCTTAGTAACTTCATCAAGCTTCCTCCTTCCAAGAACTCATAAACCAAAAGTGAGTGTTGTGAATGTGAACAAAAACCGTATAACTTCACAATGTTATGATGTCTTATTTCTGTTAAGGCACGAATCTCACTCGTGAAAGCTTTTTGATTGGATGTCTCGCCATCGGGTACTGAGTGAAGTTTCTTCACAGCAATAACCTGATTTGTTGGCAATTCAACTTTGAAAACACTTCCACACCCTCCCACTCCAATGCAATATTTGGAATCAAATTCCTCTGTAGCGGCAATAATGTTTTCGTACACCATTTTCCCATCATAGCTCCATTTGCAAAAAGATTATCATTTTGTGCTTCTCTTGGTTTGTCTTCAATTTTCCTCACCCTTCGGAAAACAATAAGTGAAACTCCTACCATGATAAATATGATAAACACTATGCCTAAAAGAGAGACTAAAATTATTATCAAAAATTGGTTGCTCCTCTTAGATAGAGGATTAGGTATCGCTTTTGGCCAAGCCTTCAAACCAGCAGCATTACCACACAAGCCTCTATTATTTTGCAGTGCTGCAATTGGAGCCTTTTGGAAGATTGCGAGGTCAGGAATGGGACCTTCTAACTCATTGTAAAAGATATCAATAGATGTTTAGCTAGTACTTTGATCAAACGTTGATGGGATGGAACCAGAGAGATTATTGTGAGACAGATTCATTGTTTCTAACTGTTTCATGCCTCCAAGTTGTGGTGGTATCTCTCCTATCAATAAATTCTGACTAAGATTAAGAACTTGGAGAGATTGCAGGCTGCCTATATCAAAGGGAATACTTCCTTCTAGTATATTACTACTCAAATTCAGGAACAATAATCTTGAGCACTCTCCAAGTTGTTTAGCGATCAAGCCATTGAGATTGTTTGCTGCCAGGTTAATATGTGTTAAAACGGACAACATTCCAATTTCTGAAGGAATGATACCTAAAAGTTTGTTATCATTCAAAAGAAGTTCGAGCAATGACTTCAGGCGTTCCAGTTCCTTCGGAATCTTCCCTGTCAAATGATTAGAAGAGAGGTCGAGGACACCTACATTAGTTGCCTCACCAAGTTCAGGTGGTATCCTACCAGAAATGTTATTGTTGGAAATTTTCAAGCTTGTCAAATTATTGCATTGGCCCCAATTTGATGAAAGCTAACCATATGGATTATTACCACTCAAATTGATATAGTTCAAGTTTGGGTAAATGCTGAAGCTTCAATTATATTTCCAGTCAGTTGGTTTCCTTTTCAAACTTTTTGGGATTGGACCTGTAAAATGGTTATTGATGGCAGTAAAATTTACAAGTGATCCATCCTGGCATATTTGTTGAGGTAATTGGCCAATAAAATTGTTGTAAGATAGATGCAAATTCGTAAAACTAGTAAGATTATTCATTTCGGGTGGAATAGAACCACTCAAATTGTTTTCGGACAAAAATAAAGTGGCAAGCTGGGTCAATTAGTTAGAAATTTCATTGATAATAAAACAAATTTGGAGTACATTATCTGCCAAAAGAGCAATAAAACAAGAAGATAATTCTTCTAACCAAACAACAATGCCATAAATACTAAAAACAAAAATTGCAAATAGATTGAGCAACTCGGTTCCCACTTTTGACAATGCTGTAAAGAAATATTGAGAGGATAAACATTGCAAAACTCTACGAAACTCAGGATGATCACATTCCAAAAACAACACTGTGATGAGATGTCTCATATATATGATGTTGTTGTTGTTGCATAAGTCTCATCACATCCCAACGTTACTGAGAATGCTGCAGCATTCGCAATTATTCAAGTTCAACCATATAGGAAAGATTATGAAAATCACCCCCATAAACAATTGAAAGAAGAACAACAGAGAAAAAAAAAAAAATCACGAAAATTCTTACTTACCAAAAAGCATTGAAGAGACAAGACTTGTACAAATGACAAGACAATAAACTCTTTATATTATTTTTTAATAATCATAGGAGAAGAAGAAGATCTTGAAACCCACTCTTTCAAACTCTTTGTTTTTGTCTTAGTAACTGTTTTTTTGTTTAAACCTCAAAGTGTGGACCCATCTTGTAATATGACTACTAATTTAATATATTATAGTGGTCAATATTATATACAATGCTATATAATAAAATTATTATATATTTCTATATGATAATATTATTTTTATGTGTAAACAAGGTGATTACCTTGCTCAAAAGGAACCGCTAAGGTTACTGGGTTGCATGCCGGTTCGACCTGAAGATTTGATTGACCCGATGACGGACCGTACAAAGCAAGAATACAACGTGTTCTTACAAACCGGGATAAAGATGTGTGAGGCTGATGGGTTTTTGTTTAACACATGGGAAGATCTGGAAGCCACAACGCTTAAAGCATTGAAGGAGGAGGAATGTTACGGATTTATATTGGTTTACCCGGTCGGTCCGCTATTTAGGCCGGTTCAACTTCAATCATCTAGTTCGAGGAGTGGGTTATTGGATTGGCTGGATCAACAACCGGTTGAATTGCCTGATGGGTTCTTGGCTCGGACACACAATTTGGGATTAGCAGTTACGCAATGGGCTCCACAATCGGAAATCTTGAGCCATCCATCAATAAGAGGTTTCTTGTCTCATTGTGGATGGAACTCATCGTTGGAGAGTATACTTAATGGTGTGCCAATGATAGCATGGCCTTTGTATGCGGAGCAAAAAATGAATGCTGCAATGCTAACCGAGGAGCTAGGAGTTGCTGTGCGACCCAAAATTGCACCAACTAAAGGAATAGTAGCAAGGGAGGAGATTGAAATGATGGTAAGGAAGGTAATAATGGCGGACAATTTGGAAGGGAAAGCAATCAGGACTAGAGTTAAGGAACTTCAAAACAGTGGGAAAAAGGCTTGGACTGAAGGTGGTTCTTCTTTCAATGGATTGTCTCAATTGGCAAAGCAATGGGAGATGAACTTGCAGGCACAGCGCCACAAACTGAAGGCTCCATGAGCCACCACCAAATGCATGCAAACGGTACTATGAATCTATAATCTATATTACTATATCTATACTATAATGTAAAACCGAAACTTTTTTTACTTTTGGTTGACCTCATAATATTGTGCCACATAAACTTTTGAAATCTCACAATTTTACACATCATTATTTTAATATATATTTTCTAATTGAATATAAATTTTATTCTATAATTAAACCTTCCATTAAAATCTTGACATATCATATTTTTCTTTAATGTAAAGAATGTATTATTCCATATATACAACACAATCATAATAAATGTCTAATACTAAAATATATTCCATATATAGACACAATATAAATATCTTTTAATAATAATCATAATTATCAATTTTTATCAAAAGTTTTTTTTTTTTCTTATGTATTTCATTTAATTTTTGTTGCTGGCAATGGAGAAAGGTGAATGGATTTGTTATAATGAAACCACGTGAGCTTGAAATGAGTAATGAAAATTATTTAGATTTGATTATTTAATCATGTGCCTATATATTTATTTGTCCTTCTTCTTATTTTAAGTATCATTTATTTTATTTTTGGATAGAAATATGATCCATATGGTAAATATAAACATGAATCGTGTCTTATAAAAATTGGATTATATTCAAATTATGCCAAAAAAAATTAAATTATATTAAATTTTTATTATTCTATGATAAATATACTTTCTTAGTTATTTTTTTTAACCAAAAAGTAAGATCTATCCTAAGTCTCATCCGTAAAATCTCTTTTATCGATCTTGCATACAATATTTTGAATTACAAAAAAGAAAAAAATACATATTCAACAAAAAGAAGTAAAAGAAATCAAAATTAATTTAGATCTTATATTCAATTATTTTCCTGTGCATCGCATAGGTTTGCGACTAGTATATATAATAATAGGGTCTTATTAACAAGTGTCTTTAGGGCAATGGTTAAGGAATCATTTAATGCTTTTACTTTATATGAAGTAGTGAAATTTTAAAATTAAAATAATACAACAGCTTTTAAGGGTATTTCAGTTTTTTCATTTATTATTTTAATAGTAAAAATTCGTTATTTCCCCATAAAGTGTAAGTATTTAATGTTCCTTAACCATTACCCTAAGGGCATCCGTTAACAAAATCCATAATAATAAGTGTCCAAAGTTAGACCAACTTTGGGATCTTAATGATATTATTAGTATTTATAATTGGAGAAATAAGTGGCATTATAGCGTGACGTGATGTTCTCATACCAAGCAAGGACGCATACTAGACTGATTACTCTTATAATTCATTAGTCTAGGATTTAATGTATTCTTGTTAAGGCGTTGATGATGCAAATGTGTAATTGTAATTTCATCTTTTGTTAACCCTGTTGTTTTAATCTTTATTTATTTCTTATGAAATAGTATTGATAGTTTATTTTGTTTAATATATTAATTATTAGTTTTAATTCCTTTTGTTTAATTAACCCATTCATCGCACTTGAATTCTCCTAAAAAACATATAAATAAATCAAAGTGCAAGAAGAAATAGTTAGTAATCAATAAACTCTGGCACTCTTTTAGTGGTCATCTTAATTGCAGCAATTAATAAGCCACACACACACACACACACAAAAAAAAAAAAAAAAAAAAAAAAAAAAAAAAAAAACAAGATCATCTTCATTAATGCAGCAATTGGCTATATGTTTTAATTATTCTCTCTGTGTGGCCTTTGCAATGACTTTGAGGATGAACATTTTTATTTCTCAGGTTTAACTTTATTTATAGTCCGAGTGCTCCTAGTCTATCAACCAATTGAGGTTTTTTTTTTTTTTAGGAAAAAGGATTTCAAGACTCGTGTAAATTTCTTCCGATTTATATGTTTTAATTGGTTAAGATTTTTATTGCTGGGTTTTAATATTTAATAAACAAATGGAGTGTCTACAATATTATTACTTGTGATCGCGCGCATTGATGAAAAGGATATTTTAGGGCTGATATAATTTCTCGCTTAAATGTTTCCTATCTCTCAAACAGTAATGGGAAAGTCATTGAATTATAGAAAATACAAATATATCTCAAAAATATTATAGTAGCAAAAGAATTAACAAAATAGTGCGTAAGTGGCACACCCTAACATTCTTAAAGTACTTCAATAAATAATAATAATAATGATATTAACAAAGTCAATACCAAAAGTAGGTGCAAGACTTATAATAGAGGAATGGAAATCTTCGGATCAAGATCCTCTAGAATTCTTAGGATATTCTATCACATAGAGTTCTTTTAATGTTGACATTTATTTTAAAATAAATTGTTCAGATTATGCCATGGCATCAATCCAGCCATTAATAAAAAAATAATGGGTTTTAAAAAACAATTCATTAACCTAACATTAACCTTGTTAAATTAAGTTTTATAAATAAATAAAAAAATTGTTAAATTAATTGTGTTTCTAAAAGAATCAGATGGAGAAAACATATTCTGAAGCTTTCCTCTCCTCCCCCTTTGTCTCCCCCTCCGGTGGTGGATAAGCCCTGGAAAATCACTGACAGTGTCCAATGAAAAGTCTTTAATTTATACTTTAAAGCAGTGATGAAAAAAAAAAAAAAAAAGCTCTCACAAACAATCTAAAGTTAACACACAGAGCCAAAGAATCCCAAAAGTTCTCCACTTCTCCTACCGAACTTTGTCTCCAGATTCATAAGGAAAAAATATATAAATAATTCCCAACCATCATTTTGCGTTTTCCCCATCTTCTACAATTTTAAACTTTATAGAAGAGGAGGGGGAGAAAGTAACTGCAATTTCGTCATTGTTTCTGTATAACTCTATAAAATTTTCATTTAAAAAAAAAAGAAGCGGATAGAAGTTTAAATGACTTCAAGGTCACGTTTATTATTTATCAGTACTATCAAAGGAAATAAAAAAGAAAAAAGGTTGTCAATGAATTGATGATATGGTATAATCTGAAAAATTTATTTAAAAATAAATGTCTGGATTAAAAGAACTCTATATGATAGAGTACCCTAAAAACTCTAAAGGATCTTGATTCATTTTTATGTTCCACTTTATATTCCACCAATTATAACTAGTCATGTATTAGATTGTGTTTGATTTTTTCCATTTTAAATCTTAGTTTTTTTATAAGGAAAGGAAAAAAACACGTGGCGAGTAATGATTAATGGAGTATAAAATGGAACATAAAACATGGGATATAAGATTTTCATTCATTATAGAGATAAAGTGGCGTTCAACTTCGATTAGTAAGAACTAAGAACCCTCTCAGGTCTAGAAACTAGCAAGATGGTTAAAATATTGTCATTGATGAAGTTGTTTCTCACTTGCATAAATGACATCTTAAATTATGCTAAACCTACAATGAGTATGAGCTTTAATATGTAATGACATAAATAAGGGGGAAAGCCTTGGCAATTGAGCATAGATTAACGATTGCAATTCGAAGTGGGGTGTCCATGTGGGCTTCCATGATAGGTGTTTTTTTCTAGCTTAAGTTTGAAAAATTATTTATGCGATGATATATACTGGACACTCCGGATCCCTACCTAATGGCTTCAACCCTCCTTTAAATTAAGATAATCATGGATTTATCTAGTCTAAAGGTTGATAATTATAATTACAGGTCACTTGAAAGACAACAAAATAACTAATTGCAAATTGCTACTTAGACAAACCAAAGACAGCAACCATGGAATATGATGTATTGTATTTTATTGGTTCATCTGATTGAAATAAATACTTTTCTTTGAAAATTTTCTCTCGAATTCTTGTAGATATTTTAGAATTATTTTTCCTTAAATTTTGAAGGCATTCGTCCACCTAGAACCAGATTTAATATACTTTGCTTTCATTTTGTGTTATTGAGCCACATATGCAAAGATTTGCAGACACCTTCAATTAAAACTAATCACTATAATAATGAAACAATCTCCCTCAATTTCTAATCCTAATATGCACTATAATTAATTAAACAATTTCTCCATTATCAAAATAATAATGAAAACAATATTTTTCAAGAACTCAAAAGGTAAGATAGGGAAAATATTCATTCGTAAATAATAATATATACTTTGAAAAATTTGGGCAACATAAATGCCCAAGAAATAGGAAAGTAGTTTCCAAATTTTTTTCTCAAATCCAAACTTTCTCACCCTATATTCCAAAAAAAAAAAAAAAAAGCGCATCTAAATTTTTTTTAAATCAAATAATATAAAAATAAATTGAAACAAATACTTTCGAGATCAATAACCCAACAAAATCATGATTCAAAATCAAAAGAAAATGATAATAACAACATTAAAATCCAAACTAATACAAAAAGACTGATAATTGGTACAATGGTCTTAACAAAAAAATTATCAGCCTAACATAAAAGATATTGGTCCTGTATAATTGCTTTGCGTGCTTGGAGGTTTGCTTTGCATGACTGTATGGTTGGTCAACCACTTTATTGGTAATATAATGAAGAAATAATTGGTCAGTCCAACCAAATTTCAATGATAGTTAGCGCACGGTCAGTCATGATCGAATGCTTTCCATCACAATGTCGCAGTAAGATGCTTCATTGGTCATGTTTACCTTCCACAGCTGCTTCAAATTGACCTAGGTTCAAGTGTGTACGTGGTTCCTCCGCCTAAACTGTTAAGAGACATATTGATGTGTGACAAGTTGAGTCCGAGAATTGGCTTTTCCCAATACTTCTTCTAGTCCCAACAGAATTATAAACCTTGTTCATATATATATATATATATATGAAAATATTTAACTAAAAGGGAAAAAAATAAAATAAAAAAACAGGGGACAAACAATGCGCAAACAAGATGGGAACACGAAGAACACATACTATTAGACAATCAACCGCACGTCTAAGACAAACTACTTCTCTTAATGTGATCATGGTTAATGTGTATGCAATATTGGCACAAACCAATTAGAAAATAATATACTAATCTCATTAGATGAAGCAAAAACAAGAGAATGGATTCGAACCAGCCATGCCAATTGTCAGAACTCAGAATGCAGCCTGCAGAAGTTTGGTCATGCATTCTGCTTTTCTATTATTGGACAAATTTATTTTCAATGGAGTCATTTCAGATTCTATATCTCCACCCTAAAAACGGCTCTTGAGCACTACATTGATTATAGGAGTACATGTGAAAAAGCAGAGCAACTACAATTAATGCATAAACAAAAAGGGAAAAGAACAATCAAAACAAGCTATTAGACAGTCAACCTCCAAGATTAACTACTTCTCCTAATGTGATCATATGTAATGTACTCGGCAAATGTACAGGGGCGGAGCTACGTTACTCCTTGGGGGGGCTAAAGCCCCCCCAAAATTTAAATTTTCCTTAATAGAGTATATGACAATTAAATATCAGCCCCCCCAAAAAATAATAACCAGCCCCCCCTCCTTTGTTGTGCATCCTTGTTCTTCTTTACTGCGTTGGGTTGGGTTGTTGCGGCAGTTCAGATCTGGGTTGGGAGAAGTTTCTGTTCAATGACAGACAATGAAAATAAGAAAAAGAAGAAAAGTAAAGTGGGGGAGGGAGGGGAGGTTCTGGATGATGGGACAATGAAAAAAAGAAAAAGAAGAAAAGTAAAGTGGGGGAGGGGGGGAAGGTTCTGGATGATGGGACCGAATAAAAAAGAAAAAAATCAAGTTGTGAGGAGTGGTGCACGTGTGGTAGTGTAGTGGAGGTAAGAGGAATTAAAAATATATATATATATATATATATATAAATAATTGGCAATATCATTAAAGAAGATAAACTAAGTGAGCAGATGTAGAACCCAACCCCAGTCCCTGTTACAAAGCTCAGCAATACACTGAGAACCATTTAACAAATCAAAAGATCTCCACACACTGAGGACTATTTTCTTATCTATTGGTTGGAATTTTTTGGGTTTAACGTATTAATTCATATAGATATTATTTTTTGATGAAACATATGGATATTATTGGTTGTGAACATTTTTAATGCATTTTTTTAATTTATTTAATGTATTGATGTGTATGACTTTATAACTAACTTCATTATAATTTTATTGAAACACTTTGAAATTTTGATTGTATTTTTTTTTTTTTAGTAAAAAAAAAATGGTAAGGTAACCTTAACAGTATAGTTAAGTCATTTTTAGTCATTTGTACCAGAAACAGCAGTTTTAAACTAAAATTATCCAAACGCTCAATTAACAGAAACCGCACTTTTTCACAATTTTACCAAACGCTTAAATGTGATTTTCAAAATCGTGATTCCAAAACGTTCATTTTGAAATCGCTATTTTTAAAAACATTATTTTTCAAACAACTTTCCCAAATGGACCTGTGTTCCTTTTATGCCCATGCCTTTTCTTACCTTTGTAAGTGGTCTTGAAAAACAAAACAAAGAGAGAGAAAGTTGTGTCAGCATTGGGAAGAAGAATAAAACAAAAGAAAGTCTCCTATGGTCCTCATGCCAATCCCATCAGCCACAAAAATTTAATGTTTTGTCTCCTTGAACCCGTTTGAGCTTGTTAAGCTTCCTTTGGAAGCTTAGTCTTGCCGCCTTTAAAAATAGCTTCAACCGGATCAGATTTGAGCAGAAAAAATCACTACTCTTTGGTGCTCTCTTTTAGCCCCCCCATAAAATAATTCCTGGCTCCGCCCCTGCAAATGTAGTTTCTGAGTTGATAGTTCTTGAGAAACTTGTTACATTGTTGGACGAGATTGTGGAACAGTGTGCAAGCAGGCAATTGCAATCTCTGCAATGGAGAGCACTTCCCTTGCAGCTTCATTCATTGGGAGTGAAAGGCGTTGGTCCGACACATCCTTCAAAGGCATATTAAGTGTTGTAAATGCTGATGTTGTTAAAGACGAGATGAGATCTCCAGGATACTTTCCCATTATTATTTCTAAAGTCAACACTCAAAACTATAAACATCGCACTTTTCATTAAATTCCATTGTATATACAAGCTCTGTTACAGGTAAAAAAAAAAAATTATGATCATCATAGCAGCGTCATTATTAGTAATAAAACCTAATTAAACATGAATTGTAATAAGTAATAGTAATTGAAATTTTAATTTTAATTTTTTGTGGCTTGATTAAAAAATAATCTTACTTGAAGTCGGTCCATGCATATTCAAATAAATCATTGTGGAATAATGAGAGGAACATAACCGATTTTCTGATTATACAATTTTTAGCTTACGAATTGTCTTGAAAAAAAAAAAAAAAAAAAAAAAATAGAACATGAAGGTGCTACTTTCGCATTCAATTTTATTATCTATAGAATGAAAGCTATACTGGTAAGTACGTAATACTACATATTCTACTACATTTACCACGATCAACTAACAAACTAACTTGGCAGAGCGAAACATATATAATGGGTGGTAATGTACGTGCTCTATGCACTATATAAATACATTAGAAATGTGGTTGTATGATTTATAAGACACGATAACATACTGCAAAATTTGTACTAAATAATATTCATATGAGTTTGCTTTTTCTCCGGTAAGCATGGAGAGCAATTGAAACTAATTGCAAATTACTAATTAGACAAACCATGGAGAGCAACAAAAAATATAACCTGGAGCCATGTATCCAAAGGTGCCTGCAAGTGAAGTCCAATTGGATGAATCATGCTTCAAAAGTCTAGCAGTGCCAAAGTTGGCGATGTGAGCCTCATTTTCTCGATCCAGTAGAATATTTTTGCTTGATATATCACGATGAATTATAGGAGGCGAGCAATCATGGTGCATATAAGATAAAGCATTCGCCACACCTTTGATGACATTGGCTCTCTTAATCCAATAAAATGTTTTTGCTCCTTCCTCACTGTTTAGAATCTTCATCAAGCTTCCTCCTTCCAAGAACTCATAAACCAAAAATGAATGTCTTGGATGTGAACAAAACCATATAGCTTCACGATGTTACGGTGTCATATTTCTGTTAAGGCACTGATCTCGCTCATGAAAGCTTTTTGATTGGATGTCCCGCCATCAGGCAGTGAGTGAAGTTTCTTCACAGCAACAACCTGACTTGTTGCCAAGTCAACCTTGTAAACACTTCCATATCCTCCCACTCCAATGCAATATTTGGAATCGAATTCCTCTGTAGTGTCAATGATGTTTTCATACACCATTTTCCCATCATAGCTCCATATTTCAAAAATATTATCATAATGTGCTTCTCTTGGCTTTTCGTCTGTTTTTCTCACTCTTCGACAAAAAATAAGCAAAACTCCTACAATGATAAATATGATAAACAATGTGCCCAAAAGAGATACTAAAATTATTACCAAAAATTGGTTGCTCCTCCTAGATGGAGGATCAGGAATCGTTTTTGGGCAAGCCTTTAAACCAGCAACAACACCACACAAGCCTTTGTTATTTTGCAATGTTGTAATTGCAGCCTTGTGGAAGGCTGTGATGTTAGGAATGGGACCCTCTAACTCATTGTAGGATATATCCATGGATGTCAAGCTAACACTTTGATCAAATGTGGATGGGATGGAACCATAGAGATTATTGTGAGCAAGGCTGGCCCTGAGGTTTGGGTTGCCTAAGCCCGTCCTAAGTTTGCTTGGTCACTTACTATTAAATATTTAAAAAAACAACATAAAAAAGTCCAAATTTTTTTTACTGCAAAATCAAGGATACATTGTGATTTTAGCTTGAGTTACATAAAAAAAAAAAAATGTAATCCCAATTATGGTGCTTTATAATTTACACGATCCGACTTAAAGAAAACAACTTCTCCTTAGTGTTAATAATATATATATATATATATATATCACGGTTCTACAAACCACAACAAACGTAATACAAATAATAAATTAAAAGTCATAGAAACCCATTAAATAAACACTTGAACACATTACACAACAACACAAAAACAATGGCTTCCTTCGCTATCCCTACAAACAAAAGCACATAGCCAGTAGCCTCATCCATGTGTAGACAAAATTTTCAAATAAATTAGTAAATCACACCATGGAGACTGAACTTATTTACACAAACACTGAAACACATCACATATATTTCATTAAAAGGCACAACACTCCCATAAAAAAAACAAAGTTATGTATACTAATAAAAAAATTTCTTTTATCTATACTAATTTTTTTTTCTTTTCTTATATATATATATATATATACTATTAAATTTTTTTTCCCATTTATTGTCCCCTTGGGGGGGTTGCCCAAGCCCAAAGGCTTGTGGGGCTTACCCCAGGGCCGGCACTGAGTCTTTGTAGTCACTTTGTTTCTTTTGGTCAATCATTAAGTCAGACAGTATCACTATCAATGATTTAATATGAACGTCGCAAGGAAGTTCAAGATTTTTATTTTATTTTATTTTATTTTATTTTTTGTGCAAATACCATGATATATAGTTGAACTACAAGATTTTTAGTAAAGGAAAGTTTGAAATTTAATTTGATTATTGATGATACCAAAATAACACGCATTGACGACAACACAAAGACGATCGACTCTCCATATAGACATCCTATATATAGTCGTCCAAAAGAACCTGTATGGACGGTCGTTAGAATCATTTCATTAAAGACACTATAATCACGGGGAACGTTATGCCAACTCTCCCCATTCAATACAAAGACGTTATGATTGTTATAACAGTCCATTAATTGCAAGCAAGAATCAAGGCCGACATTCAATCCCATCAAACGGTCAATAATCCCAAAGCCTTATAAAAGGAACCCTACTTCACCAATGCAAGGTACACACAATCTGATTTTACTTATCCTCTACATGCTAAAATTCCAGTCAAGATTTATCATTTTCTAATTAGATTATTGACTTTAGTATCGGAGAAACTTACACCAGATTCTCTCCGGTGTCTTCTTTGATTTCTTATTTGTGAACGCAGGCCTTCTAGCTTAAAATTGAAGCATGTTCGAGCCCATTGATTTTCAGACATCATCAGTTAGCACCGTCTGTGGGAAAGACTTTATAAGCCATTGTCATTCCTAAAGCAAAAAAGGTTGTACACGAATCAGTTGAAGCTATGGATGGAACCAGCAATGACGGAACCAGCAATGATCCTCCCATGACCCCTGCCGAGAGGCAAATGCAAGTTATTTCAACCAGTATTCAAGAACTTGCTCAAGAAACGACATGCCAAAACCAAGAATTGTTACAGGTGCTCAGAAGGGATCCAACTCCCCCACGGCCCCTCGAGGTCCATCAACCTCCTCCTCAAAAAGAAGACAGAAGAGAAGATCAAGAAGCTGATAGTCGTCGGACGAAACACCGGAATTGGGAAGATAAGGAGGCCCAAAAAATCCTTTCCACTGAGAGACATAGGGAGGAAAGCGTGGGGAGCTCCACTCATCTTAGCCGACATAGGCCCACTCGATCGATTCGATCGTCCAGAAGTCCCGATCAATTGGTTCGATCATCTAGAGGACTCAATGATAAAACTGCTAGATTAGAAGAGGAATTGCACGAAATGAAGAAACAGATAGAGGATATAAAGAATAGCCTGAAAGCAAAAGCTGCTCGCAACCTAGACAACCTGGTGCAAAGGCTGGATTCACCCTTCATCCCCAAGATCGCAAACTTTCCACTTCCAACCAAATTTAAGGTACCCCAGCTCGAAAGTTTCAATGGGACAAAAGATCCATTCAACTATCTGGAATCGTTCAAAACTGTCATGCAACTACAAGCCGTACCTAAAGAGATAATGTGCAGGGCTTTCCCAATGGCCCTGAGAGGACCAGCGAGAGTTTGGTTTAACAAACTTGAAACAGAATCAATCAGCTCGTTCATCCAGCTAAGTCGAGCCTTCATTGATCATTTCATCGGCGGTCAACGAAGAGGACGCCCTCCCACTCATCTACTTAACGTCAAGCAAATGGAAGGGAAATCACTGAGGGCCTATGTACACCGTTTCAACAAAGAAGCCTTACAAATCGACCATCCAAAAAAAAAGTCACTCTGACCGCATTCATGGTAGGACTTCGAAAGGGAGACTTCCTTTATTCTCTTTGCAAAGACCCACCAAAAACATTATTCGAGCTCATGTATGAAGCTTAGAAACACATGAATGCCGAGGATGCCATAGAATCCAGAGATGACCCACCTTCCAAAAGACGAAAGGACGTCGACAATCGTAAGCATGAACCAACCAAACAGAAAGTTCCTAAGTTCTCCAAGACACCGGAGAGAAAGAGGACGACCGTTCCGAGCTGAAAATTCAATAGCTTCACACCACTAAACACACCTATCGATCAGCTCCTTATGCAAATTCAAGACGACCCCTCCTTTCGATGGCCGGGAAAGATACGCTCAAATCCGGATAGTAGAGCAAAGAACTTGTATTTCCGTTTTCACAGAGACCATGGTCATCTCACCGAAAATTGCATGGCACTGAAAGAGCAGGTAGAAACACTCATTCGACAAGGAAAATTGCAGAAGTATGTTGGTCGTCCACCAAATACTCGTCCACCCTAACATTCTTAAAGTACTTCAATAATTAATAATAATGATAGGGTCCGGTTAAAGGCATCCGTTAAGGAACCTTTTTATATTAGTTTTTATTAGGAGGAGTGCAACTTTACCTTTTTAACAAAGTCAATACCAAAAGTAGGCGCAACACTTATTAATTTATTATAGAGATAGAGTGGCGTTCAACTTCGATTAGTAAGATAACTAAGAACCCTTTGAGGTCTAGAACTAGCTAGATGGTTAAAATATTGTCATTGATGAAGTTGTTTCTCACTTGGATAAATGACATCTTAAATTATGCTAAACCTACAATGAGTATGAGCTTTAATATGTAATGACATAAATAAGGGGGAAAGCCTTGGCAATTGATCAGCATAGATTAACTATTGCAATTCGAAGTTGGGTGTCCATGTGGGCTTCCATGATAGGTGTTTTTTCTAACTTAAGCTTGAAAAATTATATATGCGATGATATTGGACACTCCCTCCCTAATGGCTTCAACCCTCCTTTAAATTAAGATAATCATGGATTTATCTAGTCTAAAGGTTGATAATTATGATTACAGGTCACTTGAAAGACAACAAAATAACTAATTGCAAATTGCTACTTAGACAAACCATAGACAGCAACCATGGAATATGATGTATTGTATTTTATTAGTTTATCTAATTGAAAAAAATTCTTTTCTTTGAAAATTTTCTCTAGAATTCTTGTATATATTTTAGAATTATTTTTCCTTAAATTTTGAAGGCATTCGTCCACCTAGAACCAGATTTAATATACTTTGCTTTCATTTTGTGTTATTGAGCCACATATGCAAAGATCTGCAATCACCTTCAAGTTAAAAATAATCACTATAATAATGAAACAATCTCTCTCAATTTCTAATCCCAATATGCACTATAATTAATAAAACAATTTCTCCATTATCAAAATAATAATGAAAAATATCTTTTTCAAGAACTCAAAAAGTAAGATAGGGAAAATATTCATTCCTAAATAACAATGTATACTTCGAAAAATTTGCGCAACATAAATGCCCAAGAAATAGGAAAGTAGTTACCAATTTTTTTCTCAAATCCAAACTTTCTCACCCTATATTCAAAAAAAAAAATGCATCTAAATTTTTTTTTTAAATCAAATAATATAAACATAATATAGTTGGTCAGTCCAACCAAATCTATCTATATATAAAGTAAAGCGGAAGATATTTCCATATCTCTGCCATGTGGCATGTATGACAATGTCTTCTGCTGGACATATAGCAAGGTGGCACATGAATTAAATAAACTAAATTAAATACCCACTACCCCTTAAGAAAAACTACACCATTAATAAATTAAATACCCACTACCCAATTAAATGCTCATATTTAATAAATTAAATGGTCTTATTAATTAATTCAAATATAAATAGATATATTCCAGCCAAATCTATTAAACACAATATATGTTATTTCAAATATGCATTTAAATTACAACTTGGGCGTTCGCCCCAATGGTCATTCCTCTCCCAAAAAGTCTTACCCCTTTGTGAGTGCTTGGGTTCGATCCCCGGGTTTGTATCAATTTATATTATATTTTCTTTTTGTTTGCGTCTAATTTACTTACTATTGTATAATTATTTTCTAATATTTAATATTTAAGTGGAAATAAGAGCTTGGGAAAGATAAAGTTTACATAAGTATTACCTTCATTTTCATCTTTTCTTAGGTTAAATTTCTATGTGTTTGCTATGTTGACAATTGCATATTTGAAAATTATTTTTTCTTTATTTAAAGAGTAAAGATTTGTTTAGATTATAAACTGCTACAATTAGGTTGAGTTTTTTTTCCACGTTGAATGCTAAATAGCTATTTATACTTGCAGATACGTCGAAAAATGATACTTTAACTATATATGTGATTTGGCCATAAAAGTTTCGTTTCCTTTTTACTTTAAAAGTTAAATCAATGATGATAATCATTGTATGACAATATACCTTCGTGGAAACTAAAAAGAAGTATGTGACACAATCTCATGTTTTTAAAATATTCATTTGAATTATTATATGAAATTCTTTCGTGAGTTATATGACTAGCTATAATTATGTAAAAGGATGTTCTTCTGTCATAAGATACCTTAATGAATTGATCTTAAAGGGTGGAGTAAAATGTGTCTTATTGTTATTAGCAATCTCAATTGATTCTGATCTTATGGTGTTTTTTTTTTTTTTTTTTTACAATTTCTGATACTATCTAACTGCATATAAAATATAGTTTGACTTGATCATTTTATTTTTATACAATTGGATATGCTAAATAACTTGACAACTATATGTTTAATATATTTTTGGGGGGTAAGTGTTAAGTATAAATTATTTTCAAACACTCATATTAGAATTGATGAGGCAACATTCAAATTATCTGAGATTTAGGACATCAATGGACTATCATTTAGAGATAATCAAAAGAGGCAATTGTGTTGATTTATTTATTAATTTTTAGGAATAGAGGGAATAACATCTTAACATTTTTTTTTTCTATGTGTTAAATTTTCCTAAGAGATACTTGCTAGACTTAAGATGACATTGTCATTTTTATCTCCGTAGAACAATTTCTTATATGGTGGACTTCTAAAGTCACAGATATTGTTTATGTGATTATTAATAAGTGATAAATTGTCCAAAAAAAGATGAAAAGAGAAACAAAAGAAAGTAAAAAAAGGTAAAGATGGGATAATTAAATATGTGACAAATTGTATTATTTATTTGTATTATCAAAGTATTGTAAGTTAAACAAAAATGAGAAACCTCTGAATATTTAGAATCCTTATATAGAACAATTGAGGTTTACCAAAGTGATTGAAATTCATCAACGATGTGAACTAAGTTTTTTTTATTTTGCTAAGTAAATACAATCCCGGGATATAAACCCCAATTGAAAGGAATCGATGCAACTAGGCTAGAAAGTTATTGGTAGTTATCTTTATAGACTTAGTATCATACATTTGATGAAATATAATAAAAATCAGTATAATACATTTAATGAGTTATAATAAAAATGATCATTTCTATTTTTAAGTGCAAAGAAAAATTATTTACATTTTGTATTTTACACTTTTTTTTTTTTTCCTTCTTAGTTATACAAGTTGCTTTATTAGAAACATATTTTTAGAAAAATAATGAAAAAGAGCCGCGCATTGCATGGGTTATAGTCTAGTTTCAATGAAAGTTAATGCACGGTCAGTCATGATCGAATGCTTTCCATGACAATGTTGAAGTAAGATGCTTCAAATTGACCTAGGTTCAAGTGTACGTGGTTCCTCTACCTAAATTGTTAGAGACATATTGATGTGTGACAAGTTGTGTCCAAGAATTGGCTTCTCCAAAAACTTCATCTAGTCCCAACAGAATTATAAACCTTGTTCACAGGGCCGGCCCTGAGAATTATGAGGCCTGGGGTAGTGCAAAAAAATGAGGCCATCTATCTTAATAAAAAAGAAATTACTAATTAAATTTTTAGATTTGATATTTTCTAACAAATCTCGTTTAATAGATAATATGATTAATCCATTTAATTTTTCTTGTAACACATTAATAAAAATTATATGTATATATATATATATATATATGTAAAAAAGAAGAAGTATATAAAAATAAAATACTCATAAACTATTATAAAAAAAAAATGTATTGAATACATACCTCAAAAATCAAAATTCAAACTTGTTGGAGATTTGAAGTTTTCACTTTCGAAAGAAGATGAGAGAGTAATAGAGATATAGAGAGAGTGGAGAATATTAGAATAGAAGACTAACAATACCATGTAGAGAGGGAGAAAGTAAGAGATGAGAATACTAGAATAGAATAATAAAAGTATCATTTAAATTGTAAAGAGTGAGAGAGTAAGAAAATGAGTATATAACTTTTAAAGTTAGGTTATCAAAGTGATAGACGGCTAAAGTATAAAGAAAGTAAAAAAATTTACTTACTTTTACTTTTGTTTTTAGGGTTATATAATGTTAGGACTTAAGTTAGAGAAATAAATTATTATTGGGCTTATTTTAAAAGTTTGTTTTAAACATATGGACCTTTTCAAATTTTCTTTTCGGTATAAGATTATATTATAATTTTTTTTAGGCCTTTAGAAATTATAAGGGTCTTAAAAATATTTGGGATGAGGCCTAATATTGGGTTGAGGTTTGGGGCGATCACCCACCTCATCCTTGCCCAGGACCACCCTTGCTTGTTCATATATATATGAAAATATTTTACTCAAAGGGAAATAAAAAAATAAAAAACAGGGGACAAACAATGCGCAAACAAGAAGGGAACACAAACAACTCATACTATTAAACAATCAACCGCACGTCTAAGACAAACTACTTCTCTTAATGTGATCATGGTTAATGCGTATGCAATATTGGCACAAACCAATTAGAAAATAATATACTAATCTCATTAGATGAGGCAAAAACAAGAGGATCGATTCGAATCAGCCATGCCAATGGTCAGAATGCAGCCTGCAGGAGTTTGGTCATGCATTCTGCTTTTCTATTATTGGACAAATTTATTTTCGATGGAGTCATTTCAGATTCTATATTTCCACCCTAAAAACGGCTCTTGAGCACTACATTGATTATAGGAGTGCATGTGAAAAAGTAGAGCAACTACAATTAGTGCATAAACAAAAAGGGAAGCACAATCAAAACAAGCTATTAGACAGTCAAGCCTCAAAGATCAACTACTTCTCCCAATGTGATCATATGTAATGTACTCGGCAAATGTAGTTTCTGAGTTGATAGTTCTTGAGAAACTTGTTGCATTGTTGGACGAGATTTTGGAGCAGTGTGCAAGCAGGCAATTGCAATCTTTGCAATGGAGAGCACTTCCCTTGCAGCTTCATTCATTGGGAGTGAAAGGCGTTGGTCCAACACATCCTTCAAAGGCATATTAAGTGTTGTAAATGTTGATGATGTTAAAGATGAAATGAGATCTCCTGGATGCTTTCCCATTATTATTTCTAAGGTCAATACTCCAAAGCTATAAACGTCGCACTTTCCATTAACTTCCATTGTATATGCAAGCTCTGTTATAGGTAAAAAAAAAAAATCATGATCATCATAGCAGCATCATTATTAGTAATAAAACCTTAATATGAATTGTAATAAGTAATAGTGATTTTGATTTTGATTTTTCGTTGCTTGATTAAAAAATAATCTTACTTGAAGTCGGTCCATGCATATTCAAATAAATCATTGTGGAATAATGAGAGGAACATAACTAATTTTCTGTTTATACAATTTTTAGCTTACGAATTGTCTTGAAAAAATACAAATAAAAAATAGAACATGAAGGTGCTACTTTCGCATTCAATTTTATTATCTATAGAATGAAAGCTATACTAGTAAGTACGTAATACTACATATTCTACTACATTTACCACGATCAACTAACAAACTAACATGGCAGTTTGCAGTGGTGCCACATTAATCATTTTCAGAGCGAAACATATATAATGGGTGGTAATGTACGTGCTCTATGCACTATATAAATACATTAGAAATGTGGTTGTATGATTTATATGACACGATAACATACTGCAAAATTTGTACTACATAATATTCATATGAGTTTGCTTTTTCTACAGTAAGCATGGAGAGCAATTGAAACGAATTGCAAATTACTAATTAGACAAACCATGGAGAGCAACAAAAAAATAACCTGGAGCCATGTATCCAAAGGTGCCTGCAAGTGAAGTCCAATTGGATGAATCAGGCTTCAAAAGTCTAGCAGTGCCAAAGTCGGCGATGTGAGCCTCATTTTCTCGATCCAGTAGAATATTTTTGCTTGATATATCACGATGAATTATAGGAGGCGAGCAATCATGGTGCATATAAGATAAAGCATTTGCCACACCGTTGATGACATTGGCTCTCTTAATCCAATCAAATGTTTTTGCTCCTTCCTCACTGATTAGAATCTTCATCAAGCTTCCTCCTTCCAAGAACTCATAAACCAAAAATGAATGTCTTGGATGTGAACAAAAACCATATAGCTTCACGATGTTACGGTGTCGTATTTCTGTTAAGGCACTGATCTCGCTCATGAAAACTTTTTGATTGGATGTCCCGCCATCAAGTAGTGAGTGAAGTTTCTTCACAGCAACAACCTGACTTGTTGGCAAGTCAGCTTTGTAAACACTTCCACATCCTCCCACTCCGATGCAATATTTGGAATCGAATTCCTCTGTAGCGTCAATGATGTTTTCGTAAACCATTTTCCCATCATAGCTCCAAATTGCAAAAAGATTATCGTTTTGTGCTTCTCTTGGCTTGTCTTCTGTTTTCCTCACTCTTCGACAAAAAATAAGCGAAACTCCTACAATGATAAATATGATAAACATTGTGCCCAAAAGAGAGACTAAAATTATCACCAAAAACTGGTTGCTCCTCTTAGATGGAGGATCAAGAATCGTTTTTGGGCAAGCCTTTAAACCAGCAACAACACCACACAAGCCTTTGTTATTTTGCAATGTTGTAATTGGAGCCTTGTGGAAGGCTGTGATGTTAGGAATGGGACCCTCTAACTCATTGTAGGATATATCCATGGATGTCAAGGTAACACTTTGATCAAACGTGGATGGGATGGAACCAGAGAGATTATTGTGAGAGAGATTCAATGTTTCCAACTGCTTCATGCCTCCAAGTTGTGGTGGTATCTCTCCTATCAATAAGTTCTTACTAAGATCTAGAGCTTGAAGAGATTGTAGGCTGCCTATATCTGACGGAATACTTCCCATGAGTATATTTCTACTCAAATTCAAGAATATTAATTTTGAGCACTCTCCAAGTTCTTTGGGAATCACGCTACTAAGATTGTTTGATGCCACGTTAAAATTTGTTAAATCGGATAACATTCCAATTTCTGAAGGAATGTTATCTGAAAGGTTGTTATCACTCAAAAGAAGTTGGAGCAATGACTTCAGGCGTCCCAGTTCCTTCGGAATCATCCCCGTAAGATGATTTGATGAGAGGTCAAGGACACCCAGCTGAGCTGCCTCACCAAGTTCAGGTGGTATCTTGCCAGAAATGTTATTGTTGGAAATTTTTAGGCTTGTCAAATTATGACATTGCCCCCATTTTGATGAAACCTCACCATACAAATTATTATCACTCAAATCGATATAGTTCAAGCTTGGGTGAATGCTGAAAGCTTCTGATATATTTCCTGTAAGTTGGTTTCCTTCAAGCCTAACTCTTTGGAGGCTAGTGCAATTTTTCAAGCTTGTTGGGATAGGACCTGTAAAATGGTTATTGATGGCACTGAACATTACAAGCGATCTAGTAAGGCAAATCTGCTGAGGTAACTGGCCTGTAAATCTATTTCGACCTAATTGCAAACTTATCAAACTTGTAAGATTATTCATTTCGAGCGGAAGAGGACCACTTAGATTGTTTTCCATCAAAACCAAATAGGTGAGTTTTGTCAAGTTTCCAATAGTGGTGGGAATTGATCCAGACAGTTTATTTTCATAAAGGTCAAGAAAAGACAAGGCAACCATCTTTCCTATGGAAGCAGGAATTGAACCACTTAATTTGTTCTGGGACAAAGCTAAAGTGTCAAGCTTGGACAAATTTCCAATAGTGGTTGGAATTGGTCCAGAAAGTTGGTTTTTATAAAGCTCAAGATTAGCCAAGGCAGACATCTTTCCTATGGAAGCAGGAATTGAACCACTTAAATTGTTCCGGAAAAAAACTAAAGTGTCAAGCTTGGACAAATTTCCAATAGTGGTTGGAATTGGTCCAGAAAGTTGGTTTTCATTAAGCTTAAGATTAGCCAAGGCAGACATCTTTCCAATGGAAGCAGGGATTGGACCAGAGAGACTATTATCTAGTAATTGAAGAATCCACACATGTTGAAGCAATCCTAGTTCCTCAGGAATGGGACCAGAGATATTGTTGCTGTAAAGGTAAAGTTGTTCTAACTCGCTCAAGTTTCCTAAAGAAGCAGGAATTACACCCGTGAAAAAATTATTTGACAAATCAAGTTCAATGAGAGATCTCATCATTCCAACTTCTTGAGGTATGGAACCGGACAAAGTATTTCTCGTAAGGAATAGTTGCCTTAGGTTGCCTAACTTTCCGATTTCTGGAGGAAGAGGTCCAGAAAATTCGTTGAATTGAAGTATAAGACGGGATAAATTGCCCAACATTCCAATACTACCAGGAATAGTTCCATTAAGCGAGTTGTTATTTAGATCAATAGTGAGGAGGTTGGGAAAATATGAGAAGTTAAGGTTGTAAAGCGTACCTATCAAACCAAAACTCGAAAGGTTTAGGCTAGTGACACCCAACTCCAACTCTTCGCAAGCAATTCCAACCCAATTATTGCATGGCCGGTCTCCAACCCACGAAGACAAGAGAGGTTGGCTTTGGTTGTCAAGACTTGCTTTCCATTTAAGAAGAGCTTCTGCAGCAGCCACAGAAGAAGTTGCCGAGGAAGCAAAAGTAGCAAAATGGAGCAGGGAAACCAACACAAGTACAAGGCTGCACAACAATAACCTTTTATCAGAAAAGGCTGCCATGACTAATTTGGTAGCTGTTTGTGTTTGGGAATAGGTGTTGTGTCTGTTATTACAAACTTAAACTCGAGAGAG
>BKZX01020587.1:0-11702 GCA_014362285.1 Fagus crenata
TTTTTTTTTTTGGTGGTTTGAGCTTATCTCTTATTCTCTATAACCATAGTATACATTCTGTTTTGATTGAATAATTACACTTATTTATTAAAAAAAAATATTTATACTTTTTTTTTTGCTAATTAAATATTTTTATACTTTTTATTTTTGTTTTTCCCCTTTTAATATCCTAACTTCTCCTCCTTTATATCTTGTTATCTTTTAATGTTCCAATTTGTCCATCTTTTACTGTTTTACAATTCGTATGGGAGGAGGGAAAGGGGTGGAAAATAATGGAATGCCAAGAATCTTCTAATAATATTCATTTTATTCCTTTGTTTAAGAGTTTAAATGGAAGACAATAGAAATATTATTCTCTTGTTTGGAAGTTTAAGTAGGAGGGAATGTAAAATTAGGAATAAAACTCTATTCCTATAATCTGTGAGATGTGAAAATAGAGAAAGAAAGCAAACATAAACAATCACACAACACAAAGATTTACGTGGTTCACCACTAGGGCTACATACACGAAATTGTAGAAATTTTCACTGTGTTTCGAGAGAACTTTACGATGAGCAGACCTATCAGCCCAAGCCTCTCTGCTTCATGGACAAAGCCTCACAAAATCCCCATTTAAAATCGTAACACTTCTTACAGGTTGGGTCTAAACTGGATCGGACAAAACTGGGCTCTACAAAACCTAACATGGAATGGTTAGGACTTAGGAGTGTAAATTCGCTCCTCCCATTTCCCTCAAAAACTCAATTTTTTCATTCCCCTCAAATTTGGGAGGAATTGAAGAGAATAGAATTTGGATTGAAATGCCCATGATGCCCATTTATATTTTACAAGCTTCTACCTTTTATTATTATTATTATAAAATGATGGGCATAATAGTAATGATATTGCTAAATTATTCATTTTCATTCCTTCACAAGGTACTCCCAAACAAAATTACTCATTTCCATTCATTTATTTTAAACATCCTAACAAAACATTAGTTAGATTCCATTTCATTCCTTTTATAACGTATTTATTTCATTCCATTCCATTTTTTTTATAACTCTCAAACGAAGTAGTATGGTATATTTTAAGTTAATCATTTGGGTCAATTTTAGGAATACAAAGTAAGGAAATTTAATTGTGTTTTTGTGCCGCTAAATAATTAATTAACCACACTCCGATTAAGGGAGGAACTACTCTATCGTTCCAATTTCCATGGGGTCATGGCTCCCCCAAAAAAGTAAAATTTGGTTTTGGCCTTCATAAATTAGGCTAGTTTTATGAATTTTAATGGTGTCCCCAAAAATTAAATACTTTATCAAACATGACCAGAGCTTTATAGATTTATATTCATTTATGATTCCATCCCTCAATCCTATGAAATGATTTTGAATCAAGAATGAAAATGTGTGCCGTGAATCTTCTTTTGGATCAACCTTTTAAAAAGATTTTATTAACTCAATGATCAATGGCCTTTGTAAATAGTTGTGCTCACTTGTGCTCCTACAAGAAGTGTCTTCTCGAGCTATAGGTGGGAATTTGTGAGGATCAATGGTTATTCTGTTTTATAAGGAAGGAAGAGAAAACCATCTTTGTTAATAAAATTGTGTATTAACACTTATCAGCTTACCCAAAAAAAATATATATATACACTATCTTGTATTTACTCTCCTATTGGCAGCATCGTTAGTAAATGTTTCCTTGCAGGCTTCTACGGACTAAAGTGCAGTGAACTTGAATATACCATATCAAATTGGGGCATTTGCCTTTTCGCTAATCCAGCTCTTAGGAATTATTGTAGTAATGTCTTTAATTCATAAAAACATCACAACGGAATTTTTGTCGTAATTTATATATAAAAAAAAAAAAAAAAAAAAAGAAGAAGAAGAAGAAGAAGGAATTGTAGTAATGTCTCAAGTTGCATGGTATCAGGCCATTTGACTTGTCACAATGTTGTCTTACGTTTAAGGGGGCGTTTGGTTCACTGCTGTTATGGATTGTGGTGAAGAAGTAGGGATTTGATGTTCGGCTTGGGTTCTGAGTTTTGTGTGGTGGCAGTGAACAGTGGGTGGTGGGTGTGATCTGGTAGATTGTGATGAGTTTTTGTTGGGTTTGAGGTCGATCTCCATTGGGTTTGTTTGAGGTGGTTTTCCGACAATCTCCACTAGGTTTTCACGGTGAGGCAACGACAAGGCAAGCAAGATTGCTGACGACAAGGAATGGTGCTGCTGGGATATTCTTATGGGTGTTCTGATTGTTGATTGCAAATAATAATAATAATAACCAAACAAACTTTTGGTTCTCAAAACTACTAGAATATTGTTTTTGAGAGCAATTTCTCAAAACAATTAAATACAAGTTTAAAAAACACAACAAAAAAACATTCACCAAACATGTCCTAGAGAGCATTTGGAACATGTCGTGCACATCTGGGTAACCCCGTGCTAGAGAGAAGATCTGGTTTGACAATCATTGGCTGAAAATCAACATTCATTTGCAATGTGATCCATCCAATCTTTCCTCCTATTATCTGGCATGGTAATGAAGGCAATTCTATCATTCAGATTGTAGATTACCTTTAACACCTTGAAGAATGTAGCATTATCCATATCCTCGTACTGATTGAGAATCTTAATACCTTTCTCAAGAGAGAACTTATCACCAATGAAAACTGATTCACCAAATTCCTCGCTATCACTTGCCTTCGCCGACCTACCATCCAACCTTGTCTTTGATGACTCAGTCAAGTTCAGGATTGAATCGGTCCTTTCACTAAATTTATTCCCTTCCTTAGCACTCTTCTTAGGCTTAGAACGTTCTAAATGCATAGGACGCTTCCCATGGTGCGTGGTGCGCTCTTGACCCCTTGAGTCATTCTCCACATCAACATGTATTCCAGCATTGAGATATGGCTCATCAAGCTCACACTCCTCATCAGTATTTGGGGGATCTTGGGTAGAGGAAAAGTGAAGAACACCAGTGGCAGTGGTTTTGTTGAACAATAAGCCCAACATCAGATAGTTCTCACACCCCTTTCTTTGAAATTCCTTGGCTTTAGGGATTGCCTACCAAAAAACAACGTAAATGAGAGAAACACATGTATCACAAAAGTTGGCACAAACTTGCAAACAAATGTCAATGCGGATGTACGGTTGAAACACTTACCGCAAGTACATTCTCCCAAACTTCATCACTTGCAGTAACTGTGTTTGTTTCACGATCCCAACTAATACCAGTTTGTCGTAAGAGTTGAGAAAATGTGCGATGTTTTTGTTTGAGCCTATTAAATTTTACCTTGACTTGACTCAGGATAAAGCACTGCTTAGCACGTGCATTGAGCTCATTCAGAATTTTTGTCCAAATTTTCTTCTTAAAAACACCATCGTCCATGTTCCCTTGGACTTCTTCGTCCACCATAAGTTCTATAAACAACTTTTCAACCATGGGAGGCCATAGTTTGGCTTCATCCGCACCATTCAATTCATGTGCCATCTAATGAAGAACATTCACATTAACCTCAACCGAACAAAATGCAAGATACATTAAATTTGTAACACCTTAACCCAACAAATCCACATTAATCCGCTAGCAAGAGATAAATTAAACCCAGCATACTAACTAGAGACAGAACAACCTAAAACATTCAAATGTGCAACACATATTTGAGGAATGGTAAAGGAACATATAAAGCCAATAAAGAAAGTAGTCACTACTGCTTTAGAGAGGCATACCTCTTAAGAATCTGACTGCGACAAACCTCTCCTGGACAAAAACACAATAAATAAGCCCCCACAATTTACTTCTTTATCTAGCTAAAAGATAACTAGTAATTTCAAGTTGTACCATGTATTAATCAGCCTGGACATTAGACAAATAATTAAAGTTACTATTGTGCGAGTATCCTAGGTTCATGAATTAACTTTGTCTATCATAAAACTCTTCCCCAATGAGTTTTGACATTATACGTAGCTTGGCAATTACTAACTGTAGAATAACAATTTGCAATTTTTTTTTGTTGACATTTTGATAAAATCGAAAGTATACTGCATGAAGTAACAATTGGTGGGTTGCTAGTTGGTAAACTAGAATTACGATTGAAGTGATTTTTATTTATTTATTGATGAATCAGACCCAAATATTATTGTAATACATTTCAAGCTTACGAAGCTGAGAAAAACAACAGGAATGCAGAGCATAAAGGAACTGCAAAAAAACCCACAAAATTGTTCACTACCTACAGGGAAACACTAGACTAACAAGTTCAGAGAGTCAACCAATACATCAATATATACAACAAGAAGACCACTGCAAATAATCAGCTAGGCAATTGCAGTGGTTAATTTAAAAGGCAATTAAGCCCTCCATGGTTTCAGCTACAGAGTGGTTTTCATCTTGTACAGTATGTAACCTTTGCCAGAAAAAAAAAAAAATAATGTTTGTTTGAACATTCAGATGTAACCCTAATAAAAATTTAAAAATAAAATATTTTTGGTTTGTTTTCAGCAAATGATAAATAACCTCTTCTCTTTCTGTTCCAAAACATTTTCCCAGTAACCAAACAGATCCCAATCCAAGGCAAAGAAAATTATCAAAATTGGAACTAAAAAAACCCAAATTATAATCCCTTATAATAACACCGAAAACACCCAAAAAAAAAAACCATTCAACAAATGCTGAGTTTGGTTTGTCAGAAAACCCACGAAAATACAAGAAAATAAGTAGTAGAGAGAGATGTTCAGCAAATTTACAAGGAACCAACCAAGAGATTTGAAGCAACTCGAACAAAAGCCAACAACGAAACTAGAAAGAAAAGGTAAAAAAATACCTCGTAAGAATCTATCTGATTCTTCTTCACCTGCAACAAGTTTTGTTTTGAAAAAAAAAAAAAAAAAAAGCAAAACCAGATCCTCTCGTTTTACTCAGCAAGCAAACAGAAATGAGAGAGCCAGGAGAGAGATTTGTTTTAATGAAGACTGAGATATTTTTTTAATTGAGATATAAGACACCATTTTTAAGTTGTAGTTTTAGAAAAACACAAAATGAAAACATGTACCAAACAACCCATACAATTGAATTCAGTTTTTGTTTTCAAAACCTGAAACCCATTTTTAAAATGGCGAACCAAACATGCATATCCGTGAATTTCATATTTTGTCCCTAAATCTTGATTCTTCATCAAAGCTTCTTTATTTCCACAGTTGTATTACTGGAGCTTTGCACACTCCAACTAATCTTGCCAGTTCTCGTGCTGAAGGCAAGTAATATTGCTGCATAATTATAAGTTTGTGAGAACTACTCTCTCCACATAAATATGATAATAATACAGCTCTGTGATATTACAATGGAAGTATAACAATTAACAGGTTTGTCTTTTCATCTTCTTGAGTAGAATATTTCTTCATCAAATTGTGGGAATTGATTACAAATATTCTTATGGAGACTAAGCTGGCCTGCCTTGGCCTTGTGTGCTCAAGCAAAAGCAACGTTGTCAAGCCCCCAACCAACGAATTAACTAAGCAGACAACAGTGGCCGCATACTTATAACAAAGTAGTAATTAAAACAAAAAATCTACAACCTTAGGTACATAAAATACTAAATACTAGAATTTTGATCTTATTATAAAATCAATAGCTTTCGATGAAGTAGTTAATAGAAAATTTCTTTGGATTCAAGAATCATACATAAACTAAGTTCATATACTAACATTCAATGTGACTATGGTCACGTTGTAACCCCATAATTAGCCTAGAATTATCTGTTGGCATGTGATAGGTCCCAAAAGGAACTGGTTCTTGAAGCAATATTTACCCCATTGGTAAAGTCCAAAGTATCGTCGTATTGAGAGGAAATCTAGAGAAACTATTCTTTGTGCCGACTTTGCAAATGCTATCAAATATGGAATCGGAGAGACTTTCAGTGAGAAAAAAATGGTGATTTGGGGTTAGAGCATGGGTGGGTATGTGATTTGGTATACAGGTATGAGTTATCAAGCGGGTCAAGTTAGCCATGAGTTTGTTTACCCAAGTGTCAATCGTAATTAAAATTTATTGTGCCACATTATATTAAAAAATTTCATATCATCTTTTGTTAACCAAAAATTCCATATCATCTTTCCGTGAGCCACATTGGCAAATAATTTAACAGAATTGGATGAAAAGACTAATAACACTCATTTGTTAAACTTCAGGGACCAATAATACTCATTTCAAATTTTAGGGACCAATTACGCTCAATGAGTAAACTTAAAGGACCAACAGTGTATTTAATCCTTATTTTTTTTTAACGCTAGTGCTTGATGAAGCTAGTGTATCTATTGATACAACTACAGTCTATGGATAATCTGATTCAGTAAACCCTTCGACAACATTTTTCCAACAATACCGGCATTACCATTGCACATTGGAAATCTTCCATAGTTGATATTGACATGCTTCTACTACTAAATAATGGTTAGTATGCGATGGGTATAGAAAAATCTAAATCGTCCAAATATGACGTACCAAAGTGTGCCTTAAACGGACGGTCGTTACACACCACGTCTCCATAAACTCTCTTAATTTTCTTATTAATGCTACCGTTACGCCATTTATATCTGGCATTCATTGAGTAATATAATGGACGAAAATAGTTCACTCTGGGCCTATGTAAGGCCATTTGAACTAGGTATGCACACAAACTTATGAAAAATCTCTCTCAACATGGGAAAGATTTTGCTGATTTATGCATCGGAGATTCCCATCCGAGGCCCACCCCGTTAGGTTCTTTGATTCCCTTCTTTCTTCTTAAATTTTGCAGGTGTCAACGACTCAAATTAGCTGTGCAACTAACAATGAAAAATCGATGCATCATCAGTAAGAATATATCATTTTATCTTACTCCCATACCTGTTCTCATGTAGTTCTTTCGAATTCATGATTAGAATGATTTCATTGTAATCCTTTAGCTTAGCAGACTTTATCAATCTTGGTGCAAGGCCTATCAAGGAATATGATTCTCATGCAAGATTTCTAAAAAACAAGTCATGTTCTTTTGCTCAACTTGTAGTAGTTTATGCCACAAGGTCAAATTAAAGATTTGGAAGGTTAAGCGGCTAAGCTTATTCTATTTGACTTTGGTTATAGTTTCTTGACAATGATGAAAATTCGGTGGCTTAATGATCTTATTTGAACCGTGCAACGATATTAGTAGGATTTGGGTGACCTAATCAGGGGTTGTTTTGTGCTTTAGGCATTAGCCATGTTTATTTTGTTCTTTGGAATCATAGGAAATCCTTTAAATCAATTCAATCAACAAAGAATTGATTTTGATATATTATCCAAATTGTTAACTCCAAATACAAACCTTTAAAAATTAACATCAGTATTCAAATAATTCTTACAAATGCTAATTTTTCAGTAAATATAATTTTTATGGGAATATTTATGCTTGGAATGAAGCGTATATGTGATTTGGGCTTGATTGATGGCACTTAATCGCTTCTCTTAGAGTGCATGAATATCTTATGTTTGAAGGCTCTGATGTCGAAGGAAAATTATACAGTAATTCAGGATTACAAATAAATGTATAGTCCCCCTCTCACATGAATGGTAGGTCTTATCATGAATTTAATTAGTGAGACCCACATTTATGTGGTGGGACCCACCATTCATGTGAGAGAGGGACTACGCATTTATTTGTAGTCCTAGACTACTAAATAATCACTCGATGTTAAATGGTAGGTTTTAAGCAACAGTCGACTAATTGAAGGATTTGAAACAACTATGTGGAAAACTTAATTCTATGGGCACGATGTAGTCTAAGTGCAAGGAGTAGGTACAACAATGGAGAATAGAATTTTAAAACTTGACGGAAAAACATTAATTGAAATTGAATGAAATTTAGAGAATTGAATTGAAATAGTCAAAATTTAAAAGACTGAATTAAACTTTGACTATACTTAGAGTGTATAACTTATAATTTGGCCTAATATTAATAGGATAAAATGTAATTCAATTTCAAATTCAGAGACTGTCTAGTGTCTATATGTAAAGTTTTAAAACTTTTTTTTTTTTTTTTCATTGAAGGTAGCTTTGGATTTTATTTTACTCTTTTTGGGCTAGTTGAGGACAAAAAGGGGATTGAGCCCCGGATCAAGACCACCACACGAGGGTGCCAAGCATATGTTGTGGGGCGTGTGGTAAAGTTGCTAAAGGCCAAATTGCAGTCAAATTATATTACGCCCAAAGCCCATCCAATTCCAAATGTTCCATCTTTTATACGTGAATTTCACACAAGCCCAAACTTTCAATTAAGACGCCTCTTAACAATAATAGAATTGGGCCATTAGATATTCATCAAAAATAAAAAAGAATTGGGCCATTAGAGCCCGTGGACTTTAGAGCATACAATTATAAATTGGTTATATCACAAATCACAAGGATTGTGTCACGAAGAAGGAGATTGCATCAATTTGGTTTTTTTCGTTTGCTGAGTAATTACTAGTTTTAGAAAGTGAAGGAAAATTTTGTATACATCACATATGCATCAAATATATCAAGCTTCATGATCTTACCTCTAGGTTTCTATAAGAATCTTCATATATACCTTATGCAGTAGAATAGATTGAATAATGCCATTCTCACACTCCCTTGCGCCCATTACATAGCCTCCACGAGTATTTCTTCACTTGCCGGTGTGTGGATGCTACATATGAACAATCTACATAGTCCACAAATCAAGTCTTAGGACCAGGTGATAGAACCCTAGGACAAGTGAGAGCTAAATGAGAGAGAGAAAACGATTTTTTATGAAAAAAAAAATAAAATAAAAGCTAGACTGCATTAGCTAGCTGATTAATAGTTAACCTAGTCGGCTTGGTTTTTAAAACCCCGACTAGTACTATAATCCCAAGGTTCTCTCCATTATACTTCTATAAACCACCTCTATCCAAGCCATTAAAAAATCGAAACTTTGAAAATACATATTAATAACACCTTCACAATCCATCAGATGTGTTTATACCATAAAAATCATATCAATAATAATATCGACAAGAGGCAAGAGCATTAATAGTTGACATAAAGCCACCTGTAATCTTAGAAATGATAATTATTCCATTTCATTTACTACGACTAAACTTTCTTCCCAAAAATGAGAAACACTCATTTTTTAATGAAATGTTATCCATATTTTCAGAAATAAAAAAAGTTAAATGGTATAACAGTAAAATTATATATTTCTCTCATTTTCATTCCTCATTTTATGAACTCCCAAACACATTAGAAAAAATACACCATTTTATTTATAATAAGAAAAAAAATGTATATGCAATTCCATTCTTTTAAATACTCTCAAAAATAGTGTTAGGTGGATTACTTAGAGTGGGGAGTGTTCTTATCCTTTGCTTTGTATCTCTTGACCAGATTCTTTCTAGTTGTTAGCTTTTATATCCCTCATGACTTGAGTGGGTACTCGCATTTCCTTCTTATTTTCCCAAAACAATTTGGTATCATATTGGCGAGAAGTTGGGTAAGATTGAAACCACATCTTTAGACTGTTTAGAGTACCACTTGATAGGATTTCTTAACACGCTAATTAATATCTTTAAAATTGAGAAATTATTCATTACAACGAAAGTGGTCCTCCCAACCAATAAAAATCATTTATTTATTATCAATTGTTAATTTTAAGGTATCACTTTGTAATGAAATCTACCATAATTTATTTGTATTGGTAAAAAAGACCACGTATACAATAAAACAGAAAAATGAATTATTTCTCTTTAAAGTCAACAGATTTGCCAATAGAAGAAGCAATTACAACTATTTTGCAACCAAGTACTTTCCTTCATTTCAACCTTACACGTTTGCAATTATTAGCTGCGAATCTGTTAAATTGATTACATCCATTACAGCTCATTGAGTCCATCTTTATGCCAAATTGAACGTGTCTGTTCTTACTTTTGGTTTTTTTATTTTTTTGATAAATAAAATAAAATTCCTAACTTGCAAGAAGCGTGAAGTTTAAGGTTTTTTTTTTTTTTTTTGGGTCTTTAGAAGTGGGATAATTAAGTTAACTTGCAGGACGAAATTACCTTGCCTACGAGGCTACAACTTCAAGGTTCATGGAGGTTGAAAATCATAATTGAGATTAGTGCCAAATGAAAGAAATAGACAGAACAAAAATTAGAAATTATCGAGGAAAATATATTGAAGAGAAAAAGAAAGAGCTCTCAACTTTACCATAGCTGAAGAATCCATTATCAGACTTATCGGTATATTGGCCACTTTTTTTTTTGCTAAGATATTGGCCGCTTCATGTTTTACTAAAATGGCCTTGTTATATAGTATAAGAAATTGTGAATTGTGATAGAATGCTACCCTATCAAGAATAGTAATTAATAAGGCATTATCTATTTTAAGTATTTTGATAAAATTAATTATTAATCCAATCTATTTAAATAGAATTATTTTTTTGTTGTTGTTGATAATTTGACCATTAAGAGGGAAGGATTTGAACCCAAGTTATTTATTTATTTTTTCTTTTTGGAGAAAACATATAACTCAATTAAAAACACCAAAAATATGTCAACTAATCTAATAAATGATATTTTTGGTTTTTGAATGACAATCAATATCTTGTCCATAAGTATCAAATTAGGAAAAATTATAGAATACTCATGGACTATATTAATGACGTATTTGTACTTCTCATATGAACAGTCAATCCCACTATTGATTTATATGTAAATACATTATGAATGAATATTATCTATCGCACTCTTTATGTTCTATTTTATATCAATAAAGTTACAGACATAACATTTTTACAACAATGCTGAGGTGTCAAGTTATAAATAGTAAATAGTGGTGAGTCCAAATGATAACTAATAATTGTTATGAAAATGTTGTGTATGTAGTATTGCTCATTTTATATTCCACGAAATGCAATATACCATATTTTAGATTGTATTTGATTTATTTTCATTTTAAATCTTAGTTATTTTATAAGGAAAAAAAAAAAAAAACATATGATAAGTTGTGATTGATGAAATATAAAATACAACACAAAAAGTGGGATAAAATATATGTATTCATAAATTCTTATTATTTTTTATTTTACTATAAAAATTGATTATTATATATGTAATAGATTATAGCTATGATTGAGTGAGCACCGTATCTTATATATCTTAATTTAGTCCATAATAAAAAAATAATAATAATGATTTCAAAGATGGTACGGAAATAAAACTTACCCAAAATTTGGGTTAAACTTCGGCATAAGACAACATTTTGAATTAAAATATTATCTATAAAATCCTCAAAAAATCCGGTAATTATACTATAAATGATTATTGCTCGTGAATAAAGAAAAGATATGCAGGAATCAGGATGTACACACAGACAAAGTCAAGGTCGGAATTAGAGTTCTAAAATATTCTTTGAACGAGGAAAGGAATGCAGCTGGCATGCACATGCAACCAGCCATTCCATGTTTGACACGTGTCACACATGAGGCCATTGCAGCATTGGATGATGAGGCTAAGCTGTATAAGTGGAGTCAAAAGAGGGATTTTGCTCAATAGCTTGATTTTTAAAACAATTTTGCAAAAAAACATTGTTTTGAAATTAATGAGGCAAATAGCCTCTCGCGGAACTTGTGTCTTGTAGAGATGAGTTCCATGTGGAACTCGTCTCTACAAGAGACAAGTTCCGTTAAGCTCAAAGGCAGAAGCAAG